>VZRX01003479.1:45246-60558 GCA_013398075.1 Notiomystis cincta
AAAAAAATAAAGAAGACAGAGTGAAAATTGTTATAGTCACCAAGAAAAACATCCCAGCATAGCGAGCGCACCAGAAACCGAGCTGGCTTCTTGGGTTTGCCAAGAGCCTGAGACAATATTGCTGAAGCGTGAACTGCTCATTCATTGCAGGGGCTGCTCACATCAGGGCCCTGCTGGCAGTAGCCACGGCATTAACTATTTCTCTGCTTCCCAGAGCACATAAAGAAGGAAAGAATTGTACTTTGGAGACAGCACTAATGCCTTCTCTTATGAAAGAACCCGTCCTGAAATGTGCTTATTGCCCACAACATTTAATCAAGTTAGCAGGAATTAAGGGATGAAAGAATAGCTACTTCCATGGCCACAGTCTCTGCTTAGTTGCTGTAAAGTTTTCTGAGCTCCTTAGGAGAAGATAAACAACTTTTATTTCTAAAAGTTGTTTCAAAGACCAAATTCCCCCAAAAAGGAAAAATCCTTGTTATACAAATCATGTGAGTACATGACACTAGCAAAATCCAAGGTAATTCACATATAGGGTGAGAAACCAGTACAGGACCCCAAAGAAAAAAGCCCATCACAGTCAATCTCTTTCTCATTGACATACAAATACTAAATCTAGAGGTTCAGCTGGAGCTGCTTCCATTACATGTGGTTTTTTATTATATGAGTTTTAGACTAACAAGAATGAAAATTAAATTGTGTAAAAACACAGTATTGTCCCTGATTAGGATATGGCTGGCATTGCATTTATGCTTGCCAGCCATCAGTGAGCTGGGAGAACAGGAAGGTTTCTTAAATTCCAATTCGTGATGAGGGCTCAGGATGGCCCAAAACATTGTGGTGATTTATCTACAGAGCGAGACGAATTAACGGGAAAGTCTGGCTATACACGAACCAGCAAACAGGGTCAGGGCACATTCTCTGGCTCTAAATCCAGTCAGGATGGTCTGGCCACAGATGTAATGTTAAATCCTGACTCCATAATGGGGTGGCTGACTCTGAGCTGCCCACAGGAGCAGGTTCGGGACTCAGCTCCTTTCCAAACCACAGCTGGGACCTGTTTGCGACCATGCTGGCCAACCTCACTCAAAACCAGCCTTACTGACAGTTTAACAGTACTGGTATTTAACAGTCCAGCCCTACCACTGGGTAATTTATTGGTGAAGATACCACTTTCTGGCCATTTTAGTTCAGAGGGTTGGGTCTGCAGACTTCTTTTGTTTAGGGCTTGATCCCATCATCTCCCTCATCTATCTCAGTATGCCCCTTCTCAATGACACAGTAAATATATAGACAGCAAAGTCCACCCTGTGGGGACTCCAGCTAGTGGGACAGCAGTGTCTGGGCATGGTGGCACATCCCCAGCTGACAAATATCCAGGAAGAGTGCAAGCCCAGGGCCGGAAAAGGCAAGTTTGGTGATTTGTACTGCTATTTAGATTCAGTTTTAATTTTCTCATTTGTCGTATGGAATCTGGCAAATACAGACAGGATCTTCCACAGTCAGCACTGAATGTGTTTGTGATACACCTGCAGGACAGGTCCTCCAGCATCTGAAGATCTTGGCCCTGCAAGTCTCTCTCAAAGGTGAAACAAAAAGCAAGAGACTCATGTTTAGGCAGAAGGGTGAGTAGGTCCAGGAAAAGTGTAGGGGAAGACAAAGTCTCCCCTCCTTCCCCTTCTCAGGATTCTCAACAAAATTAAAATCAAGCTCAAACCCTGCAACAGCGGAGAAGATTGAGGTCAGGGTGAAGCAGGGTTAAACCAGGACTAGGGTGTAATTAGGCTGTGATATGGATATGTTTATGGGACAGTTTAACTGTCTCTTAAATCACCTCAGCAAAGGCAGACTATCAGATCATACGTGCCTGTACTTGAACTACTCACCTAGGCTCACTTCAGAGACAAACAGGCTCTTCCCAGGCACTGCCAGGGACCAGCACAGATCACCTGCAGACTGCTCAAGTCCTGAAAATTCCAGTTTGTCCCCACTGACTCTAAAGGGAGTTGAGGGTGAGTGTCCCAGGAATGGATGTCCGTCCTGGGGACGTCTATACCCACCTCTCTTTCACCTGCCTAGGAGCAGCCTCCTTGTGACTGCAGGAACAGCCCAACCTGTACTCCCTGCTCTGAATCTTCCATGTGGGGAGGACTTGCTGGATCAGCCCCAAAGTGTTATGTAAAATGCCTGTGATGTGTATATTTATATGAATCACATACATTAATTACATAATAGTCACCCATGCTCCCCATCCCACATGCACTTTGGTTATGCATAGGACACAAAGACTGAGTGCATTCACAATGAATCATGCAATAAGACCACATCCCTCAGGCAAACTCTCTCTAAAATGACCCTTTTCTTATATTCCCATGGCTTCCACTACAATATTATTTAATTAAGAATATTAATCTCCTGGGCCACCAACTTTCACTGTCTTCTGGGGAAGACTGAACAGACAGACATTTTAATAAAATATGGGGAATCCTGTTCCTTTTATGATTGAGTCGGAACATTAAGGTAAGGCAATTTCATGGCCTCATGAACTTGTTTCTTTATTTGTTCTTGATATGAATGTGAAACTTCTCACCAGAAAGATCATTAGTTCAAAAATTGCATGAGTGATACCAGATAATCTTTTTTTTTTTTGCTTTGCTTTTCAGCTCATGCTGTTGAATACTGCCCAAATACCTGGGACATTATCATTGATTAGTTGTAGAGCTGTGCAAACAGAGCACTGATCCTCATTTGGAGAACAGAAGATGCAGTTTGGCAGCCATGGGCACACATGTGCACGTGCCTGCAGCACACATGCAAACCTGCCAGTTGTGCACAGAAGTCATTTGAGACACTGACATGACCAGTTCAGCTGCCTTGCCGCAGCTGCCTGGGGAACTCCTTGGGATTGCAGCTTGCTGCCCTTTTCTCCTCTCCAATGGGATGAGGAACTGTTTGCACTGCTATGGCACTGCCCCACCATGTCCTCTCCTGCAGCCTCAAACCTCTTCTGATGCTCAGCCTAATCTGGGGTTTAAACACAGGCAGCCTTATCACCAAGAATCATGGAATTATTAAGTTTGGAAAACACCATCAGGTCCAACCTGGCAGCCCCATGTTCAACATTAAACCGTGTCCCCAAGGGCAACATCCATGTGCCTTTTGAACACTTCCAGGGATGGCGACTCCACCACTGCCTTGGGCAGCCTGTTCCAACATTTTGGTGAAGACTTTTTTCTGAATATCCAATCTAAACCTCCTTTGAAGACTTGAGGCCATTTCCTGTCATCCTGTCACTTGTTACTTGGGAGCAGAGTCTGACCCCCACATAGCTGCACCCTCCTGTCAGGGAGTTGTGGAGAGCCAGAAGGTCTCTCCTGAGCCTCCTCTTCTCCAGGCTGAGCCCCCCACAGGTTCCTCAGCTCCTCCTCTTCAGACTTGTGCTCCAGACCTTTCCCCAGTTCCACTCCCTTCCCTGGGCATGCCCAGCCCCTCAATGTCTTTCTTGTTACGAGAGTCCCAAAACTGAGCACGGGATTCAAGGTGTGGCCTCACCAGTGCTGGGCACAAGGGGATGGTCACTGTCCTGGTCCTGCTGCCACGCTACTGTTGATACAGCCCAGGTGCCACTGGCCTTTTCGGCCACCTGGGCACACTGCTGGCTCATGTATCCATCCCAAGATGGGGAAGAACAACACCACTTTGGCCATAGGATGAGTGTGCTTTTGGTCAAAGAAAAACTATTAAAAGTAGCTCTTGAGAGCTGCCACTGATAGTAAAACCAGGAGCCACTCCTGCTTTATTGGATGGAATATTTTCAACATCTGGATGAGAACAACTTTAGCAGTTGTCCAGCTAAAGTCATGGAAGCTCATGGAAAGGCTGGGTGATGTGAAATTAGGGCAGATAAGAAATTCTGTGCCTGTAGGTGTGACAGCCAAGGCCTAAGGGGGAGGTTTAACTCATTTTTCCTCCTGCATGATGTTAAGCAACAGGCAGTAAATATGGCATTCATTAAAATGACCTTGTATACTTTTAACAGCCTTGATAATCAGATTTCTGCCACTGTATCGGAAAGCGACTTTTTTATTCAAGACCTTATAAAACTCTAATTTCTCCCTCATGCTTTAGAGATGCCTGAAGTTTTCTAAGAATTTTAGTGTTTCTTTGCAGTTATGTTCTACCCTCTTCAAAGTTCTGTTCTCTTCCTAAATATGTATTAAATAACTGTGTAGAGACTGGCATTTCTTTCAGTGTAAGGGATAAAATGTTTGCTGTACTTAAAAGCAACTTAAAACTTTCTTTTCTCCCTCTCTTTAGATATAGGAGGGGTTGGATGCTGCCCTCCCTCCCTGTGGCACTGCCAGTGAAATCCTTGAGGGGCACTGTCAGGTTTGCAACTGGGGCTGCACTGTGCCTCTTTGCATCCTAAGCATCCGAGTGGGTCCTTCAACCAGGAATGCCACTCTCTAGTTCTGAGCAGAGCATTTCTATTCTGAATTTCTATTTCTGTCAGCAAACACTGCACACAACCTCTGGTGCTTGTGGAAGAGCAAAGGCCGCTTTTTCACTCTTGAATCTAACTGGAAGCAAGGTCCCCACGCTGGGAAAAGGTCAGGGCATTGTGGAGGCATCGCTCGAGCCCTGGAAAGATGAAGGACAAGAAGCGCGAAGGGAAGTGGCCATAGAGCACGGCAGGAGAGTTCAGTCCACGGCCACACAAGGTACAGAGCCAGGTCTTTTAGTCACTCTGCCTGTGCCCACATGCCAGGCACTCACGTCTGAATACACACAGACAAGCAAGGGCTGCAGGGCAAGCATGCGGCGTGCAGCTGCCAGGTCCCAGCCGAGCCTCTCCTGCAGGTATTGCCGCGGGCACGATTGCAAAAATAACCCATTCGACAACACAGACCATCAGGAGGCTCTGACTCAAAGGGAACCTGTTTCAGGCCAAACAAAGCATTTCCTCAGCATCAAGCCGATCGAGTTTTTTGACCCAAGTCAGGGCATTGCATGGAGAGCCCGCAGGAACATGCTCCAAAACCCTCCAGCCCTCAGCCCACATGGAGATCTTTGGCATCTCTATGAAGGCAGAGTGCACTGGGGCTGCAGAGGGGTTTGCAGCTGTTTGTTTGAGAAACAAAGCTTCCCTCCTCCAAGACGAAAGAAATCAAGGAGTCTACGCTAATCAAATCCTCCACGCCTGCTGGCTGCAGTTCAGCTTGTCAGGGATGCAGCTCAGTGGAGTGATCAACATTTCCAGTGCTGTGAGCTTGGTAGAAGGGGAAAACACGACAGCAAGAAATTCACCTGGCTGGGAGTCAAACAGGTGTATGGCAGCAGCATCCAAGATTATAATAATATCTTGCAAACATGCAAAAATAGATGTAATAAGACTGATTCTTTGGTTTTCATTAATGAATCATAAAGGCTCTCTTTACATTACACATGCTTTTTTGGCATACACTACTAATATTTCCACACTTGCAAGGTTGGAGTTTTAAGACTGAGCCTCCCTCCCCTAAGGTTCCTCATTTTTGGCAAGAGGTACAAGGTGACTGTGTGCCATGACAGGCTCTCTCTTACTTTGGGGCAATCAGATTACTTTACACAGATGGTTTTATCACTGAGACCATTAGAGGTGAATTGCGCAATATATAAATGTACATTTGTTTGGTTAAAAAAAGTCTCAGTTCCTCACTGCTGTCTTGTCTATGCTCCTAAATGTATTTCCTCTCTCCTGCATCATTCCAAAGCACAGTTTGTCCAATCTTTACCTAAAGTGACTCAGCTTGTTTCTGATAGGCATCTTAAGTACATATTAACTAAGGAAACAGGCTTTCTTGAGCTACTGGATTGAAATGCAGGAGAATGAACCTCAGCCTTAACTGCTGAAGAAATAAAGGCATCTATCTGTCAGGATGCCTAACAAAATACACACCACAAAAGTAAAGCACCAAAAAATAGAGACTATAACATTTATTTTAAAACACAGAATCACAGAATGGTTTGGGTTGGAAAGGACCTTAAGATCACCTTGTTCCAACCTCCTGCCATGTGCAGGGACACCTTCCACTAGACCAAGCTGCTCCAAGTCCCATCCAATCTGACCTTGGACATCCAAGGATTGGGCAGCCCCAGTTTTTCTGGGCAACCTGTGCCAGTACCTAATTACATGCAAGTAAACGTCCTTTTGTGGGGGAAATTAAAAAAAAAAAAAAAAGAGAGAGATAATTTGTTCAAAGAATCAGGTTCACAATTAAAAAATAATCTGATCTGAAATGGACCTAAAGTTATTTGAGCGAGACATGCTCAGAGCAACATAGCAGCTCTTCCAAATTGAAAAAAAAAAAGGGATTTTGAATCCTGCCTGCCATGCAGCAACCCTGGTACCACTGCTGAGGTTTGCTCTCCTTGCCAAAGTTTGTCTGAGGCCATGGAGGCAGCTGCTGCCAATCCTGTTCCTCTCTGCATAATTGGTTTAGGCAAAACAGAGTCTTTACCTGAGAGGCGTCTGGGCACATCGGTAATGGCTGGAAGTCCTGTGCCTCGAGTGGAGGACAGGGGAGTTGTGGAGTGAATGGACGGCGAAGTCATCTGGCTCAAGTAGGATGGGTAAGACTGGTCATAGGACCATGGCGGGGATGACTGTGCCTGCCTGGGGTCTAGGGGGAAAAAAAGAACAAAAAAAAAGAAAAAAAAATTTTTTTTAAAAGGATGAAAAATTTTAGGGTATCAACAGCCTAATTGAAAGAAGTGGGATTATTGAACATAGACACATAGCACTACGAGGAGTGAGAATGTAATGAAACACAACTTGCTCCTCAACAACTCAGCCCTTTCAAGTCTTGGTCTGTGCTTTTCCCTCCCCAAAACAATTTCTGTGGGAAATGAACATACCAGAGAGCAGAGTTTTAAAAGATCTAGAAGCTGTGATGCAAATTCCTGATGTCTCTCTTCCAATATATTATACCAAGAGTTGCCAGTCCTCAAGGAATCAGAAAGAGAAGCAGACAGCAAGGATGAGCCCCAGGTCTGATCTTAGGAAGTGGATTTCATGGAATCATAGAATTATTACAGTTGGAAAAGACCTCTGAGACCATTGAGTCCAGCACTGCCAGGTCTACTGCTAAACCATGTCCCTAAGCATCACAACTACAAGTTTTTTGAACACTTCCAGGGATGGTGACTCTATCACTTCCCTAGGCAGACTCCTCCAAAGCCTGAACAACCTTTCAGTGAAGAAAATTTTCAGGAGATCCAATCTAAAGCTCTCCTGGCAAAACCTAAGGCAGTTTCCTTCAGAGGTGGGTACATTCTACAGTTAGCACTTGGCATGCCTGTCAAGCAGTTATCCAGTTCAAACATCACACAATAATGTTTTCATTGCTGAAAATACTAGCCAAGGAGAAAAATGTCATTAATCCTATCAGCATCCATCAAAAATGTCACATTTGGATGCTGGCCCAATTACTTACAGTCCCCTCAATTACAAAATATGAAACTAAATGGTTTGGGATAGCTATTGGAAGCTAATGATACCTTTAGATGTATTTGCAACAGCTTACTATGGAGGAAATTATTTTGAGGATAAACACAGTTCAATTTTTGCTGAAGCACTGGTGGAAGGAAACCTAGTTTTATTCACTGATGTTTGATTTATACCATTTGCTCTCAGTTAATATCTGGTGATAAAAATACCATTGAATATCTCATAAATTATGATTTTTATTTCTTTACATCGATAAAAACAAAGCACTTTCAACCCCAAAGTTTGTTTTCAGCACTGCACAATAAACAGAAAATTATCTCTGAGCCAGCTCATAGAAATTGTAGCACACCCCTTCAAATCCTGCCCAGTGTTTTTGGGGAAGCACATGAAGTCCATTCAATTTGGAGAACCTGCTCTATCAGAACACTGTGCTAAAGCTCTGCTTTGCAGACAGCAATGTGACAGCCACATGGCATAAGCAAAGGCTCTTTTTCAGGAAATTCAACTTTTTTTTCTTTTTTTAACTCCTTTCCCTGCTCTTCCACACAGAAAAACCTTGTAGTTTCAGCTACTTCTTGTTTATTATTTCTCTTCAGACATGATTTGTTTGAAGAAATGTCTGGAAAGCAGATACTTCCTTGAAGCAAAATAACTATATAGATATATATATATAAAAAAAACAACCTTCCAATTTAATTTTAAGAGGATTTTCCTGGAGTTTGACATTTATATTAGAGCTGAGTAATATAAATGGTTAACATAAACTTCTCAGAAATCCGAAGGACACTTGATCATTAAATGTAATGAACTTCTTTGTTTTAACAATTTCAAGGCCAGGGCTGTATAGATTGGCACAGGTTCAAATCTGACTGACTGCTCATTGTTAGATCTGATGTTGACATATTTCTCTGCCTCATTCCACTACGATAATTCACCATAGAGTCGAAGGTAAATGATCTTCAAGTGGGAACAGAAAGCCTAGGCTTTCTGGGAAAACAAAATTAATGGTGTGTTAGGAGCACAATCTCAAATCCAAGATCCTTCAAACTCCAAGACCTTTTCTACCTCTGCTTCTGAATCAAAAACAAAGTCCCTTAAAGTTTTGCGTTTAGGTCAGCTCCAATGCTAGGAGGAAATAGCATAGCAGGTAAAGGTTAGAAAAATCATAGTAGAGGATGTTTTTAGATCATTTTGGTCTAAGATGGTGGAAAGCTCAGAAAAAGAGCTGCCTTTCTGGAGGCTCATGCCACTCCTAGTAGTATAATCCTCATGGCACAAAGAAGTTCTTGAGCATCTCTGGCACTCTCATAACTTTGGACACCCATGCTGGACTTGGTTTTACACTTAACACCCTTAATCCAGCAACTCTGAATGTCTGCATGGACACAGGAATGATGAATAGCAAAAAGTGGTCTTTCAAAGGCTCATGAAGTATTTCAAAACAGTATCTCATATTGCACTGTCAGAAGCAGACTATGGGGCTGGATGGACCATCACTTGACCCCAAAACATAGCATATATTCTTGCATTATCTACCTCAAATACATCAGTTTTCCCAGGGAATGGGAAATACTGAAGAGGAAAATCTTCAACCAAATTGAACATTAGATGATTCATCAGAGCTCAGTGACTGAAGGTCACAGTACCTCAGGCCAGAGGGTTACTGTGATTCCTCCACACTAAGGCATGGCTGAGGTCATGGTCGAGGCAGGGAGGGAAATGTTGCCCTGGGGCTGACTGGCTCAAGGGATCTTTGACCCGTTAGGAAACCGGAAAGTGAAAATACAAGTTACACCAGACCTCAGAGCAAATGCCCTAAAGCCAACCCTTGCAGCCTGATGGCGGCCAAGGTTTGCATGGATGTGAGAGAAGAGAGTGTTGAAACACCGTCGCCTTGCCAAGTCAAAGGTGACCTGTGAGCCCACAGGGTAAGCATCACTGCTCAGCAGCATTGCCCAATCTGCAGTGAAAAATGCCACGAGGCAGAGCCCAAAGCTGCCCCGGACAGTCCCTGAAGGTGGGCACCCAGCTCATGTGTGACCCTCTGGTGTCCTTAGAGATGGTCCCTGCAATGGTGCTGGAGCTGTGACTTTGGCCACTGAGGCCCACCAGACCATCTCCTCTGGTCCCACACGCCATCAAACATCCTGGGGAAAGGAGGGTGCTGGGGGCACCACAGGGATGTGCCAACTGCCACAACAGCACTTTCAGGGCAGACGCTTCTGAGGCAAACAGGAGGCCCTTAGGAGGGTCACCTCCTCCTTGTGCTGGCCCAGAAGGGGTGGATGACTATTTAACACGTACTATTGGGGAAGAAGCTATGAGGTGATTTGTGAGAGGTCTTCCTTGGCCTCCTACACCACAGACCAGCTTCCCTACTGTCTCTGGCTGGTGGGCTCCCACATGGATCCTTGCAAGCCAGGGACTTTGCACCGTCACCCAAAGCACCACATGCTCTGCAGGCATGGCACATCTTCCCCATCACAAAAAGCCCGGGACAGACGAGAAACCTTAAAGCTCTGAGGCAGAGTGCATGTGGATTTCTCCCTAAAGGAACCCCTCCAAAACAAGGAAAAATACTTAATATAAAAATAAAATTAACTGCCCAGGAGAAAGCCCCCCACCTTCCCATATGGCAGCCATGGGGAAAGGCTAACAGAGCATTCAAGAACAATGAAGGAGTCAGAGGGCCACTCTGAGCTGGCATTTACACTCAAAAACTCCGGAGTGATTACCGAGAGCAGTCCTCCTTTTGTAAACATTTCTGTTATGCCTGCGTGGGTGTGAGGGGAAGTGCGGCTCTCAGCGTATTCCTTCACAGCAGGGCATATCTGGGTCTGCTGAGGCGGCCTGGGCACCGCTCAGCTGAAACAAATCAGCGGGGCGAGGCCTAAAGGAGCGCGCAAACAGCTCCATCCTGTTTGCACTTCCAGGTGAACCTCGGCAGAGCAGGAAGTACCGAGCATTGCACATTATTGTGTGTCTAGGTTTTGCTGTCACATGTATAGTCACAGGAGATCTGCAGGTTCCTGACCTTTGTTGTCTCTGACTGACTGTGTCAAGTGGACTGTGGATATTGATGCTTAATGGACAATAAGGGTCTTTAAAAATTAGTCGGAGATGAGATGCACCACGTGAAACTAAAATTAAAAAGGAGAACTGAAAAAGCCTGTCTAGTGACCCATTCTCCCACCAGTGACATTGGCTTTCCAGTATTACAACTTCTCTTCTTCCAACAGAAAACATCATAAGATCATACAACAGTTTCAGTTGGAAGGACCTTAAAGATCATCAAGTTCCAATCTCCCTGGCACGGGGTGGGACACCTTCCATGTTCTGAAGTGTCAATGGAGAGAAGAAAAAACCTGCAAATATCTCTGAAGAACAAGTTTTTCCACTACTTTGGCATTGGATTCTGAAGCACACTGATTTTCTATAGAAAAAAAAAAACAATTCCCTCTTTTCTAAGCTGAGTTACATGACCAGAGGATGATCATGGGCTGGCAGCTCCTCAGTGTACTGTCTATAATACCCAGACATCACATGTATCACACTCTCATTTAAACCCAGCCATCAGCTCTAGCTCTGGCTGCTGCTGGTTGGACTAGTGCTTCTGCCAATAGTAAAAAACAAGCTGTCTGGAGCTATCTTTGGTAAACACTTAGAGCAAATATCCCCACTTCTGATCTTAACAAAGCCAAGATGACTTTCTGCATGAGTAACCCAACTATTGTTGTAATACCAACCCCCTCAGCAAAACAACAACAGCAAAAAACAACCTTCTTCTCTTCTCTAACTCTTTCTTAGGCATCTTTAAAAGCTCAGGGCTCCATCTGAATTACCCAGTTCAATCAACAAAGTCAAATCCAGTGGAGTTACACCCCAATGTACAGAAAAGTAATTGAGACCAGATTTTGGCCTGCAGAACCTCTAAACCCATTTCTCCTCCCACCCCTCCAAGAGTCACATTTTTGAAATGAAAAAAATAGATAAACTCAATAATCATGCCAGTAGGGCAACTAAGTTTTAAAAGGGGGGGGGGGGGGGGTTGGGAAACAAAGTTAAAAGAATGATAGGAGGGTCACAAGCTTTATGAAATGGAGGTGCACAATGGCAACTTGCCAGTCAAATAGAGGATGCAATCAATTTGCACAAAATACAGAAGGCTGCAGATTCAGTTTACACTGTCCCTGAAATCAGTCCCTGCCTGCCAGTGAAGTTGTATTCCCTCACTACCTCCCTATTAAGCCATCTCTGAAGCCCTTAAATCTACTTTAAAAATGATGAGAAATGGAAGCATTAACAACCCTGAAGTGGGTGGAGAGGGGGAAGAGGAAAAGAGGAAAAAAAAAGGTTTCACAGGACCTGCCTTTGAGGGCTGTTATTTCAGTGATGAAAGTCACAGGTTGCCTATAGATCAGCCAGTGCCACAGTGGTGATGGAGCATGAAACCTCACTTAACTCACACTTTGCTGTCCCCACAGCCCAGCCCATGGGGTCCTCACACCCACCACATTCCTGTCATTACACCCGTGGCTTTTCCTGGCCTGCAGGAGCTAATCCTCACCAGTTCCATCTTAGAAAAACAAGTTTTCCTCGTCTCATACTGGAACACTGATGCAACAGCTCAGTGTCTGAACGGGAATGTAACCGGATACGCGAGCAAGTTGCGTGAGCCCGTTAGAGAGAGGGGAAAAAAATAAAAAAGCAAATATACCGGTAAGCAAATGTGAGTGGACAGGTTTCCTGATTTACGGGCAGCAAGCAGGGTTCAAATTGGATCTGCACTGCCTCAGCAAAGGCAGCTGCTTATTGGACCATTTGTTTTTTAATCACCCTTCGATGTAGCTTTTGCTGAATCCTAGTTAAAATGCCATGTTGAATAAGGGCAACTCTGTGCCTTGTCCTGCCACAGCCCAGTCCTGTGGTAGGTTAAGGACTGTGCTGTGATTTGTACAACCTCTGATACTACAGGAAAACAAACACAACCTAGACAGAGAAAAGAAATATAAGAGTGAACCCCAAAGTGCTGAGTTCTTTCAGACTCAGGTGTGTGTCAGCCAGGCTTTAAATAATATATCTGTTTAATCATGCAATAGCTATGCAAGACCTCAAGTGGAACGAAGCAAATTGCTTATGTGCTTACTAGCAATAATATGGATTTTGTGTAGGAAACCAGTATTTACTGTTCGAGTTATTAGGAATTTATTATTTTCTCTAAATAATAACTAGGTAAAGAGATAATGAAACCATGGTATTTCTAAAGGAATGCTTGGTTAATTCCAATAAAGGTAATAAAAAATTCATGTTTTTCAGAGAGAAGGGTCTATTCTCCTTTTAATGTATACCCAAGGCAGTGCTTATGTTAAGAAGCCGGTGGCATTCTAAGTATTCCACCACAAGGAAACTGGTGTTGAAGGACAGCCCAAACGCCTCACTCCCTACCACCACACTGAACAGGGGGATGTTCAGCAATTTCCCACTCAACACCCCATCAAAGGGTGCCTCGTCCATGGCATCATCTTTGTCTCTCACTGACATGGTTTGTGCAGCAGAGTACCCATCCATCCCACAGGAAGGATCCCAGAATAGGGACTGTCTGCACAAAAGCATCCCAGCACTTTGGTGGAACATCAGCACACACTGAGTTTTAACAGATTATAATCAAGGTCCTGAAGAGCACCAAAAAGCCTAGTGGGAAGCCAGTGCAATTCCCAGGGCTTGTGCCATGTAACATGCTCACATCGATCACCAATTAAATGGGATGGCCACCAGAGAGAAAATGGAGAGCTGGCTGTTGGACTTTTCTAAACTGAGGAGGAGGCAAGGGTAGGAAATAACATCACAAATAGTGTATCAGATCACTTATTCACTACAAAGTCCTCACCATTTTGGGGGAAATGAGAGCAATTTGGGATTCTAATGTATCCCATAACCTTGAGTTTATCCAACAATAAAAGCACATAATCCACAAGGGATGAGAAATCCAGTCTGCCTCCCTCAGCTCAGCTCACTTCCCTCTGCCCTACCAGCACCGCATCTTCCCTCTCTTGATGAAGTCTCAGCTGATGCTTTGAACTGCTGACTTAAATTTGCAGAGGAGGCAAGGAATGCCACACAGCTTTGTTTCCAGTCAGGCTTATTGAAAGCTCATCTGAAGTTTTCACCTCCCAGATCTGTAAATGCTGCTGCAGCCTCATAACGAGGCAGAGAAGTAGTCTATTAATCAAAGCCAGCAGAACATTTTCTACAGGAGGCATTTATGTGAAGGAGAGCAGCATATGAGGTTACACTTAGTTAGGAAGAAAATTACAAGGGGATCTCAGTTCTTGTGCTTCAGGGCATAAGCTGATCACCAGATGGGGTCAGGAAGAATTTCACCCTCTTTCGTTCCTAGATATAGTGTTGCACAATAGGTAAACTATGGAGGCACAAGGAAGAAGGAAAAAAACTGCTTATAGCCTGGATTTCCCCCCTGCTTTCTTGGGAACTATGTCTACAAACACTGCCAGACAGAAGACTTGGTTAGAAAAAAATATTGTGTTTTAGTTTGGCAGTTCTTACCCAGAAAATGATATGCACAAGAGCCCTGACTTCACATGTCCAATGAACAAAACACAAAGCCTGGCCAAAAAAACCTGCTCTGGGAAGCTTGGGGGCAGCAAGTACCATGCAATGGGTACAATCAACAAATTTAATACATTACAAAAATTTTACACCACTTAAAGTCTGACTTCTAGATCTGGGAGAGCTTTTCCACAGATCATGGGAACAATTTTTTTGTTGCAATTCTTTGAGTGCTTTGGGTTCAAATTAACTCATTTACTTCTCTTTCTTACTGCCAATTAATGAACCGGTTGAACTTAAAAAAAGAAGGAAAAGAAAGAAGAAGAAAGCCACAACACTTTGTTAAAACCGCTAAGTTTCAGCTGGTATCATGTCAAAACCACTTGAAACATGAAACTAGAAATCTTCCTAGGTTGACTCAAAGACTATGTCTATACTAGGAGAGCTTTACCAGGAAAGGAATGCTGGTGTATAATGCTGGCAAAGGACTCTGCTGTGGATGCAACTGTAGCAGCAGAAGTGAGTATTAAATCGGTCTAGGGAACTGAGCCAAGAGCTTTGTTGACAGACTTGCATCTAGGTGAAGTTCTCCAACAGTTCTAACAATTGGTCAGGGGTAACACCTCTTCACATCCTGGATAGACACAAAGATGTCAGCACAAATTTAGAATCTAGAAATGCCCAGAGTTAGGTAGAAGTTGTTTTGAAACTGTTTTGAAAAATGTAACCAGCTCTGACTTTAGAAAAAACAACATTGTTTTATTTTGTAGGCTTTACAGTTTTGCTGCAAACTTCTGGCATAGCTGCAGTTAAACATCTTATTTCAGCCTTCTAATCTGTGACACATGGTGGGTGCTTTATGATTTCTCTCACCACAATGAAATCTGTCTCTCAGCATGCAATCATAAATGTTGCATACAACCCTCACGAGCAACCTTTGGAGAGTTCTCCATAACCCAGTTCATTTATTGTAACCTTGGTCAGCACTGGTGGTGGAAGGAAATCACCATGTGAGAAGATTGTATTATTATTTCGATAAAAAGACCATTAAGTGCTGGCTGCTTCCCTTAACACGAGTGCAAAATAACAAGGCTGAATAAAAATGTTCATTCTATTATACGCTAATAGGTACTATTGCAACACGGAGAAGGCAGAGCAACGTGGCAGTTAGAATTTCAACAGATCCCTACTCAAATGACCTGGATTGCCTATTTTAGATTTATGACAAAAAAGTATTAAAAAAAAAAAAAAAGACA
>VZRX01003479.1:60761-97772 GCA_013398075.1 Notiomystis cincta
AAAAAAAAAAAAAAAGACATTTTCAGCTTCAAGCACTATAGAAAAATCCACTTCCCACCTAGCTTTGCTTGGAGAACATCCCCCACTCTGTAACAGCCTCTTTGACTGCAGCTGAGACACAAATATCCATAAGCAATTACTACAATGCCTGTGCAAGTCAAACCTATGGTTCTGTCTCTTACCTGTAATCTGACTCTGTCCTTGTGGATTAAAAGGACTTGGTGCAGAGTTCAGAGAGGGCCGTGGGCTCTGGGTCGGGACCCCTACTCTCATACTGGGATGAGGAATGCGCCCTAAATCACTGAGGCGTTCAGAGAACAAACTAGGTTTAGAGTCATCAAGCTTCTGTCTGTGCCCTGGAAACAGCAAATCATAAAATAAAAGCGTTAATAACAAGATTTAGTAATTTAACACACCCCCAAAAAACCCCAAAATGGTCTCTGAGGACCTCTTATTAGATTTAATGGATTTACAGGTATCTCAGCTACCCCCAATAACACAGAAACATTGTGGGGGGGTTGTGTTTTGGACATGGTTGTGCTGGTGAAAGCCTTATGGAGCACAGCCGTGCCTATACGCACGTAACATATTACAATTTGGATCAAAATAAGCACTTATCAGGACACCCACACAAGGTCTTTTTTGTATTTTTTTTTTCTTTTGCTGCTTTATCTACCCAAGGTTGTTAAAGAGGCAAACTTCCCCTTCCAAAAGCAAGCCTCATATGTACATACAACTTATCTACTGGGAGAATTACTCCATGCCTGGTTTATATGTTGTGGATTTCTGCTAAGAAAATTCAAGCTTTTCTTCTCCCCTTATTTTTTGTTTCTTTAACTCTGTTGTAGTTAGTCATTAGCTTTCATTCCTCTGGGAGATTTTCCAAAAAGTAGTCCCTGTCAGTTGAGACAAGCAGTATCCAAGGAGAACCTCCAAGGCTGCTGGCCAGGACTAGGCCCTACACACCCTTCCATGGTCAGCCTTCCTCAGTGCTCCTACTGCACTCACCCAAAATGGGCCAACTGCCCCTGGACATATTTGGAATACTCATTTAGGGGTGTTTTGCTGTCAAAAAATATAAAGGGGGAACATGGCAAAAGCACCAGAATACCCCCAGTGGTCTTGCTCATGTTGTCATCGAGGTGTTTCAAGAGCAAAGGCTTTGCCTCTCTAATGGTTATATTTTTGCTCCTAGGTTTAATTTCTTTCCAAAGGTTGCTCCTTGTCCAATGGCACCTTCAAACGTGAGGTGCAGAAGGTGTTATTTCTATCATTCAGCACACAGAGAAACAGGCATGCATAGAGATTAAGGACAGGACTAATTTTACTTAACTTCAGCCATTCATAAATCAGGCATCTAGTCTAAACTCTTCTAATGTAGACTTCCTCTTCGGTTAATGGAAAGAAATAGCTACTTCCAGAGGGCAATTCATCTCATTTGTCTCTGACACTCGCCTTAAAACAGCATGATTCACCTCCTGAATTTGCTTTCTCTTCCTTCTCTGATCAGAGAGGGAGTACACATGACTGGTTTAATTAGACACCCTCACCATTAGTCAACGTTAAATGGAATGAAGCTTACCCTAAGTTACAGACCAAGGTCACACAAAAAGCCTCTGGCAGAGATAAAAGGGGGGCCCAGACCCCTTGACTGCAACCCAGAACCACGTCTGCCTCCATCCCTGTAAGCAGTGCTGGGCCACTGGCACAAGCAGTAACTGGGTGGGATATTTTAATGCTTTCAACAATAGGAAGGGTCCCTGGTAGGGTTTGGGCTTGAACTCTTCCAAATAATCACCAGTGTCTTGAGATAATCCATGTGTCCCTCAGCAGTATGAATACAGCCAACTGTCTGGAGGCTGCAAGAGTTTGGCTTTAGAGACATGGGAAGATTGTCCCATCAGTCTTTGGGCCATAGAACCAATTCCAACACTGTCTAATTCATTTTAGAAGCAGAAATGAGGCCACTGAATCTTGAGATTGAACTATCAGACCACCACTGCTAAAAATTGCTTTTTAATAGTAATTCTCACCCCAGTATTGAGTACATGGGTTCACACCATCTACTTGGTACCACAGTGCCAACATGACACATAGGCAATGCCATATCCAAATTAAATAAATCCAAACTGGATTCAGAGAAATCATAGCTCTAGATAGGGAAGGATTCAGGTTGGGAGATGAGGGAAAACTTGATGGAATTTAACTTTGAAGAAACTTCTCTTGCAATTTAAAAAAAAAAAAAAATTACTTGCCCCATAATTTGATACTTTGAAGTCTGTTTTCTCCCCCATAATGACTCAGTCGAAAAGCACGGGGTAGGCAGGAGCCTCCTCCCTAGGGAGAAAGTGCTGCTCCATGTTGGAGCTGCCATGGGTGGCTACTCCTCTCTTCAGAAGGAAGGTGCCAATCACTTTAAATGGGGAATGATTTTTGGTGAGCTTGTAAAAACTCTATAATAGAAGCTTAATTAACAGGGTCACATTCAAGCTCTAGTCTTTAGCATTATATTCTCAATCCATCTAAACTAAAATTTGTACAAGTTGGGTGCTGCTAAATCTGAAAAAATTACTTTCACATACACATGCAGTCAGTATCCTCTTGAGATTTCTCCCTCTTCTTTCCCTCCACAATTTTAATGTATTTGCTTTTTCCTTTGCCAGTCATATTTTCCACTCTGTTTTTTAAAGACATGTCCTTCCCCTCCCTTTTTCTGTTCTGCTCATTCCTGACCATGCTTTGGCAAATTGAGCAACCTGGTCTAGTGGAAGGTGTCCCTGCCCATGGCAGAGGGTTGGAACGAGGTGATCTTTAAGTCCTGTTTCAACCTAAACCATTCTGGGATTTTGTGAAATTCAAGAAGTCTCAAAATAAGGCAAATATGATCAGCCCATCTCTGGTCTCACATATCAGAGTTGATTTTAGCTGGGAATAAATTCACTCCCAAAGTGAATTTTATTTAGAATTTTTGTAGAAAAAATACTTGTGCTATGTTCATGAAGTGAGCTTTTAACTAAATAACCACTAACAAACTAGTGCACAATCTATTTCAGCTGTCTTCAGGTATCTCAATGAACACTTATTACACAGGTCACCACCACTCCTGCACTAACCTGTGCCAGTTAACCCCCAGCCTTGTTTTCATCACACTCTGTTTGGTCATACATAGCTTTTTTAGAAAAGAGTTTATACTTAATTACGTGTATTATAACAGATTTCTGGATAACAGAGCACTTTAGCACTTTAGGGGAAAAAACAAAAAAAAAACAGAGGAAAAAAAGGAGAAGAGGCATACAGAAAGAAAAAAAAAAGATTTCCACATCTGGTTGAATTGAAATGATCTATAGATGTGTGGGTTTGGGTGTTGCCACTTCCCCCCCCAGCCCCGCCTCCCCCCTCCCAAAAAAAAGAAAAGTAGGGAAAAGAGAGCTCTATGCACATCTGGAAGACCCCAGGCATCAATGGAACTGCAAGTCCCCAGAAACCAGCAAGGGGCCAAAGGCAGACTTGCCTTCCCCTTCTGGACATTTAAAATTTAGGGTTGTAACACGGAGTCATGTTGTGACAAAGGGATCCACAGAAGGAGCCACAGTCCCCCAGTGAAATATCCCAGGGAGACAAGATGACATTGCAGCTTTGCATGTTATGGGTTACTCTGCTTTGATAAAAGCTGAGACGTGCTCACACTGAAAGTAAGCAGGAAACTCAACAAAACCTTTGTATTCAGGAGGTGCTCACAAAGGCGTGTGGGCAACTTAAAAAATCTGCCTTGATTTCCGTGCAGGAAGAAAAAAATCCTGTTAAGTATGGAGGAGCCATAAGGTATGGGCTGAAAACACTCTAAAAAGACCTTCTGAGTAGCACATAAGCAGCAGCAATGAAATATGTGATACATGCTTAAAACTCATTCCACAAGCTGCTTTTCATCTCTCATTGATATATGTGTCCGTTGACAGAGAAATTCCTGATCCCAGGGGAGCGTGCTAAGAAAAGCTGTGTTCCTCAGTCTCAGTACTGAGGCGTAATTTTATTTCAGGAAAAAAGATTAGGGTAGCAAGTGTGGATAGCTGAGGGAGAATCCACAATCTGCTGCAGCAGTGAGTACATTAAAAAGCAATATAAAGGCTATGTGAAGAGTAGAATAAATAGTGTTACAGCTATCCTAATGCCTGCAACACTGCATTTAGTGCCTGTTGCTCTGTTTCAAAGATGAATTTGTAGAATGGATTGGGGTTGGAGGGAAAAAAATGCTTATGGAGATAAGCAGTCTTGGATGTGAAATGTCATTAAAAAAAAATGGATGCTGACCCATGAGTCTCTGATTAAGGATGGGACCCAGTGGCCACTGGAAAAGATCAGGTCACAGGTGAGGAGATGGGAAAGAAATGAGAAAACCTGAGAATTCACAGTCAAGAGCTAAACAAGCTGTTCTGATTTGTCTGCTGGCACAGTACAAAACATGCCGGATATCAGAAATCCAGTGTTCACTCCAAAATAACAAGAAATATTCTGATCTTTCACCACTACTCAGCTGTTTCAAGCCAAACAGCAACCTGAGTATAAGCTTTTGGAGACAGAAACATTGTCATTAATTCTCTCCAGTGCCAATTTTGGCCATTTTACATGAAGCAAATCAGAAAACAGTACTGAGAGTGCCACAAGGTCAGTGAAAACGGCAGCCAGCCAGTCAGTGCCTGTGCTGCTGCTTCTGCTCGCCAGCCCAGCACGGCCTCAGAACATGTTTGTGTGGCCCATGGAAGCTGATGTTCAATTATCACATCCCAGGCATGGCAGAAGATGTGAGGAGTCTTCATCTCCAGCTTAATCGTTTCAGTTTAAACTAAGCAGAGGACTGTCTCCCAGATCAAAGCAAGGCAATCTCGAGTCTGCTGGATGTGGTAACTGGAAAGGGACGTGAGCTCGTCTCTCATCACTGAATTTCCACTGCTCTGCTGGAGAAGGCAAGATGTAAATCGGGCTGTGGAAGAGGCTGACTTGCAGAATGTAAATGTGGTGTTGATGCTTGAAGATTTTTACCTCCTCGGGGAGGAGGGGTGTGCGTTTTTATCTTTCAGCTTGTGGGTGTGGAACTGAAAACTAATCAGATTATGCTACACGTGGCCCTGCCAGATGCTGACACTCAGGGACTCCCTTTCTTTGTACCGTGTACACCACCCACCAGCTTTTTTGTGTGGCTTTTTTTTTAACTGGTACCAAGGAGATCTGGTTACCAGATTTGCAGCAGATGCTTTTATCACTCTCCACTGGGTTAGCTATTTTCAGTCATCAGCCAGTTCTATCTTTTTCTGCTTTTGCCTTAACAAGGAGAAGTACTGTGGGAATCAGGTGTCTCCATAAAGGAGCCAAGGGAAGGCAGAAAGGTCATGGCAGTAAGAGCCTGGGCTGTCACCTGCTGGAGACACGTTTTCTGGGACATCCCAAGCAGAATGGAGGGTGATGACCCATTGTGAAATGCCACCATGGCTTCTGTTTGTTCTATGTCACGAATGAGCTCAGCATCAGATAGTGAAGTTTGGAGTCATTCCATGGAGTGGCTACAGCTGGAAAAAGCAAACAAAACTTCTTTGAACTCAAGGGCTAGTAACTAAGGGTTTCTACAGCTCTGGGTTCAGTGAATCCACTGGAAAAGGGACTTTTCTTCAGATTAAGGGATGGCAAAAAGAAGAAGAATCACCTGGTTCATGACCTGTGAATTTGTAGCCTGTGCACCTCTGTCTCTTGACTCCAAGAGAAACACAAGAGAGATCAAGAACTCAAGTTTTGATTGTTCCCACTGTTCTCCAAAGGTGAAGTGCTTTAAAAAGGTAAAGAGTGGGCACATTTTTCCTAGTAACCCTCTGTGCCTTGGAGACAAATGCTCTGATTTTGTCTCTTTTAACACTGGAACATCAGCAGCATTCCAGTGTACATTCTAGTGTGTAGTCTTCTGCACAGACATTGTAGAAGACAACTTCACATCACAACAAAGGCAAGCTACTCGTCCTCTGAATTTCATCACAACTTCTCCTTAAATCCTCTTTGCAGGCCTACCTGCATTTCATCCTGTTTGGTCCTTTGGATCAGGGGTAACTGGAAGGTATTGATATGGGCTTGACTGAATTCAGCTACAGGCTGATAAAGCTGAAGTCAAGGGACCCACATTTATGTCACAGTAAAGGAGTTGAGACCTGAGCCTAGGGCTTCCTAACAGTTGTTGTGCAGGGACTGAATAATACTGAGCATTCTGCATGAAGCAAAAATATTCACTGTTCTGTTGCAAATTTCAGACAATACTTTACTGCAGCAAGATTTCACTCCAAAGCAGTGCCAATCTATGCACTGGAGGTAAAAATAAGGGAGCCATAAACCAGAAGCCCAGAAGATCTACATCAGCTCTTTGAAAGGAAAAAAAAACCTGAAGAAAGTCAAGAGGGTCCCTCTTGTGTTCCTTGTCTTGTGACAAATTGTCATCCAGGGCTGGTTTCTCCCCACCCAGCCCAACTGAATGCACCCAATCCAAAGTTCATGGAAAAAAACCCAAAACACAAGAGCCAAACAACTTTTGCCTAGGAAAGGGGAAAGCTTGGAACCCTTCCAGTCTCTTGGGTAAAGATACAATTATGAGAAGAAAAATATAATCCACCCAAGAGACATAATTACATAATTAGGCCATAGGCTGTGCATAGGAAAGGTTCTTATAGTTCATAAAACAAGGAGCTACATAGGTGCAGTAACTGTAGTTAATTCACTCAATGGAGGAAAAAAAAAAAAAGTTTGTTTTTTAAATAGCTGAGGGCACCAGTTTGCATTAGACTGGGAGCTTATTCTCCTGACTGTACACAGAGCCCTGTTAGTGCCAACAGGAGTCACTCAGGCGCAGGCAGAAAACAAGCCCCTGTCTCTTTTTGTTCTTAAAAAAGACGTGTTTTTACCCAAAGCAGCTGAGGCCTGTACCTGAAACTGTTGCAGAGAAAAGGAAATAAATAAAGACAGGCAAATGGACACTGTGGAGGGGCTCAGTTCCTGTGAAACAGATCTAATGTCTACCTATTTGCCAAAATCCTAATGAGCCCCTCCTCCCTGACCCCTGCTCTGCAGACTACTGGTATGGATCCAAAACGGCCAGGTACAGATGCCAGGGGAACCAGTGACATTACCAACCCCCCAGTGACATCACCATCTCCCCAGAGCTGCAGCTCCTACCTGGGGTGAGCAGAGGCAGAGGGATGTTGGAACCTCAGTGCTGAGGCCAAGCCTGTGGAGCATCTCTGGTGTCAATGGTCACCTCCCCACTGATTTACTGGGAGCAAAGGAAATGTTCTCTCAGCTCATCCCGTGGGCAGCCCGCCCAGCAGGGGACAAAAAGAGCAGGTTGGAGGGAGGAAGGGGCAGGAAAGTGAGAAGAAATGACCCCTGGGGTGTAACCTGTGTCCCTTAGTACCCGTGGGAATGGCTCTAAAGCATGTGAGGATACAAAGTGCTTTTTAAAATTCAGCTGGGGGCCGTGAAGAGCACGGATCCAGCTGAAAGATAGACCCAGAGGTCGGAGGTTTTCAGCAAACTGCAACAGCTGCAAAGAAGCCTCCTGCTCACAGAATTTCTCTATACAGAGAGGTGAAAAATGCCTCCTTGGAGCAGGGGTCCAGGCTGCTCGTCTGGCAGCCAAGGGACTGATGGGGGCAGGTGGCAGGGGCTCAGCTGGCCAGACACGGCACAGGGAAAGGTGTGTGAGAGCAGCAAAAATGGAAGATTTAACAAATGAAACCAAAACAGTGCTTTGAAAAAAGGCTGAGCAGGAAAGGGTTCAAGTAGATTTGCTTTTGCACCAGTTCCCTCCTACCCTCCAACTCATCCCAGAATTGCAGGACTCATGAAGTCCTCTGCTCTGACTCTGTACTCCAGGTAAATGAGCCAGGTCTCCCCTTACTGCAGTGTTGGGGTTGTTCCTTTCTCTTTTCTTTTTGAAAAACTTTTGAATTCTGATAAGGATTTTGAAGCTTGGTCTGCAAAGTTGACAACACCTTGTAGGAGCACCAGCCCAAACAGGCCAGGGAAGGAGCAGGTGGGACCCCTTTGCACCACGATGCTCTGCCTTCACCTTTATCCATCCCTCATGGACATAAAGGAATCTGTGTTCACGTGTGCCAGGAAATCAGCTAAACATTGCTGGCATGGCCGCTTGGAGACATTAAAGACAACTCATATAAACAGAGACTGTCACGCAAGTCTCGGTCCCTGCCTGAGCTCCCTTTGCATGCTGGTGTCTGTTACACTCTCCCCCCTCTCCTCCCCCTTTTTTCATCAGAAGCAGGAATGAAGGAGAGCAGGGGCGGTCCCAAAAAGCTCAAGAGCTCCTCATTCTGATTTATCATCCTCATGAACCCAGCAAAATCTTTGAGGTGTAAGGTTCCCCCCCCTCCACAAAAGAGGCAGCTGTCCTGCGAAGATCCCACCACTTTTTGCTGATTATTTGCTGCAGCACCAGACAGCAAAGATCATAGTGAAGAAGAGGGCAAAGCAGGGGAGAGAAAAAAAATCCCCCTGAACTGGCTTCCCTCCAGCTGGCAGGAGGGAATGGTTTTCTTAACGCTTGTGAAACCTGATTACTTTAAAAGAATGAGAAGGGGGGGATGATGTAAACACAGCCACTAAACCAGACTTAAGGCGCTTAGTTTAAATCTAGTGTAGAGCTCTCGGATGCTGCACTGCTCTCGAGACATCAATAGGTGCATTTTCATTTCTGGTTTTGTTTTACACCCCCAAAACCAGGAGCGCCCTGCACGCTGCACGCTGCGGTTACAGCGGGAATTCAGGCATGGAAGACACAACAGTTATGCAATAATGGATGGATGTGTGTGTGTTTGCTCTCTATCTTTCAACAGATTGTTTTGCTGTGTTAGAAAACTACTGTGTTTATATCCATGCAGCAGGTTTTAAGCAGACTGTTTAAACTTGAATAAAGCAGGATATTTCTAAAATAACCTTGCTAATACAATTCAGATGGCTGAAGAAACCTGAAAACGTGGTTAAAAAATAAAAAAAGATGCCTTTTCAATCTACACTGGTGGGTAACATGATCTAAACTCTGAAAGAAAAGAGTCTTTACAAGTTCAGCTTGAAGGATTATCTTGTGTATCAGCACCCTCTGTGGCAGAGTAGCATTTATCCACGTATCCACCCATGTTAATGCTGTTGCACAATTTACTACAGCAGTGATAGACAGATAATTGCTTTATCCACCCAAGTGTAATAAACGGAGTCTACTATGTTAATCCTTGTGTTCTTATTGTCGGCAAATGCCAAGTAAGGGAGAGACGTACACTGAAAACTCTGTCCTCTCCTTCCAAAACTACTGGAGTTTACTCACCCTCAGACCTGCTAAAGTGTTCTTACTGCATTCCACTCCCCTGCTTGCAGCGCCAAGTATTTTGAGTAGTATCAAGTTATTGTTATATAAAGGGCACCTACACTCAGGCTATATGGAGGCAGAAGCCAGGATGTAGCAGCCTTTAGGAAAAAAAAAAAAAAACCCAAACCCAACCAACCACCCTCAAACATCTTTTCCTACTCAGTAAGTAAAACAGGCCAAGTATTTTCTGTTCCTGGGCATAGCACAGAAAGTAATTACCTGTCCTTCTAAAACTGGACATCTATTCAGTTTGTGTGGAGTCTGTCTGACTGTTGAAAAATGTCATTTAGCTGCTGGCCCATCAGTGTTTTCCACAAAAATCTATAAAGATTTTTTATTTTGAATGTCAAAAACAGGCGTATCCCTTAAAAGGTTTACAGATTCCTGGCGGCTCTATGAGCTTAGGTTTGTGGCATCAAATTTGTAATGACAGTTTGATGGATGTCTCCCTTTCTTCCTCCTGAAAGGTATAAGGAATTGGTGGTTTCCCAATAAAAATTACGCTTTAACACTATTCTTTGCTCTGATTTTTATGCTGAAGTGTGTAAAAAGTCTGGTGCTGCCGGCAGTGAGTGGGTTATTGGGGCAACTTTCATGCTACACGAGGGATTCAACTCTCTGTGTACTCAGAGCTCTTGCACAAGCACCTACACGATGTGCAAGTTCTGAAGAAGGGCAGCCCTAAGCAGCACATAAATGCTGCAGCTGGGCTTAGGAGAAGAAACGTTGGCCCGAGGATGCTGCCAACAATCCTGCAGGTGAGTCGCAGTTTTTAACCCCTTGTTAGGCTCCACCTTTCCCTGGCGATGCCAGCAGGGGCATTTCTGGCTCAGGTGGAGGCTGAGATGGATTAACTTCTGCTTTCAGGTCTTTGAGGGAAGGAAAAAGGGTAGGTTTATATTAGACATTAGGAAGAAATCCTTTACTGTGGGGGTGGTGAGATACTAGAAAAGACTGCCCAGAGAAGCTGTGGCTGCCCCAATCCTGGAAGTGTTCAAATACAGGTTGGATGGGGCTTGGAGTAACCTAGTCTAGTGGAATGTGTCCCTGCCCATGGCAGGGGCTGTTGGAATGAGGTTTTTAAAGGGTTAAGGTCCTTTCAAACATTTTTTACGGTTTTTAAGGTCCTTATGAACCCGAACCATTTTATGATTCTATGATATAAAAGATAAAACACAGCCACAGAGGATGAAAGAAGGGGGGTTTAGTGTTAAAAGTTACCCACTATCAGTACTGATATTGAAATGAAAGGTGTTTTATGCATCTTCAGCCAATTAATAGCTAATACTTCCTTTAATAACTTGGATGATGCAATACAAAGCACATTTATAAAATCTTTAGATGACTTCCAGTAAGGTGGAGTCTTCAGACTTGGACAAATGGGTCAGAATTCAGAACAAACTTAGCAAGGAAGAGATATTGTGCTTGACATGTCATTAGTAAGATGTCATGCAGTAAAAGTTAAGTGCTTTGTGCTACACTTTGGAGCAAGAAGCCAAATGCACCACGATGACAAACCTATTAACCAGCAGCACTGCAGAGGAGATCTGGGGGTGGCAGGGAGTTGCAAGTTGAATATGAGTCAATAATGGCATTCTGGGTTTTTTTTCAGAAAATGAAGTAAATGCATTTCTGGGAAAGATTAATGGTCATGTTGCATACAAGACATAGAAGGTATGTATTACAGGCTGCTCAGAAAGTGGTGAGACATCAGCTTGACTGCTTTACCCAGCGTGGGACACCACCCTCTAAGAAAGACGCAGACAGATGAGAGAGAATCCAGAGAGGAGCAGCGGGAGCGATAACAGATTCAGAAAGCATGAGCAACATGGAAAAGTTGAAGGAAATACATTTGTTTAGTCTAGAAAAGAGACGAGCAGGAAAGGACATGATAAGAGTAAAATGTTTTCTACAGAAAATGGTAATCGATTGATCTCTGTGTCAGCTGAGAACAGCACAAGAAAAAGCTGCCTTCAGCTGAGGTAGAGCAGATTTAAGAGATTAATGTACAATATTAGCAAACTCCTTTTTAAGTATAAAGGAAAAAACCTCACAAACTCCAGACTTGGTAAGTAAGTGGAAGGCTCAGTACTGGAGGATTTAAAATTTGGACAGATGTCAGTGATGATCTAAGTATATCTAATACTTCCTCTGAGGAAAAATGGACTAGGTCGCCTGAGGTTTCTTTTAGCCCTACTGTTCTGGGGCTGGGTGATTGTGTGTGCTTGGTGAAGTCACGTACACAATACTTTGAACATGAGTACATGCAGTCAGAGTTCCTGCTAACCGAGGGCCTGATGCTGCAAAGAGCTCAGGACCTCGAGCTGCCAGGAAAGGGCACAGCAAACTGCAGGCAGTGTCTGCTCAGCTATCCCTGACTACAGAGAACCTGGGGGGGGTTGGAAATGCTGCTCTTAAATCCTTTGTTCCAGGGTTTCCTACAGCTCTGACTTCAGCATAATTATCATTTCTTTGCCTCGCAGTGGATATTACAAGACTGATTTCACCATTAATTTAGAGAGCAGGACTCTGAGTGTTCCACTAATTTTTGAGGGAGACACAACAAAGTAAAACTAGAACTTCACAACCAGTTCTTGAGAGTATTCCTGCAACCCCCAGTGAAGGTCCAGATCCTAATCCATGCTTGGTTTTGGTTGTTGCTTTCTTATTTGTGTGTCTGCTGGTTACTCAAAGAGAGATGGTCCCACAAGGAGCAGCCCTAGACATCCTCTTGTTAAAACTTCTCTCCATGCCAGTGTGAAGTACAAGAGACACCAAAATGACAAACTTTTGGGGGAAAAATTCAAACACTAAACCTAGAAGCAAAGGTTTTGGACAGGCTATGTCTTCTATGAGAGTGTAGGGAACTCCTCAATGCAGTGGAATGTAAAATCCTGAGATTTTCCAACAAGACAGCCTCATTATTTACATCATTTCTTCCTGAAAGTGCTTAATTCATAATTAGCTCTGTGGTGTTCTTGTTTTTGTTTTTTTTTTTTTTTTTTTTTTTTTTTTTTTTTTTTTTTTTTTTTTTTTTTTTTTTTTTTTTTTTTTTTTTTTTTTTTTTTTTTTTTTTTTTGTTTTTTTGGTTTTTTTTTGTGGAAAGGAAAGAAAAGCTCCATTCTGCTGTGAGCTACACAAACCCAAATCCCATCCTTGCTACAGAAACTCCATCCCTGCCTACATCCATCTCACACCAACCCCCTGAGCCCTAAGAACGGCTGCCTCTACCCCAGATCAGCTGTTTATCAGCATCATGCCCAAAAATCATGAGATGCACGGTGCTGACCAAAGCTAAGTCTGTCCTTACGGGCTCTGCAGGTTGCTAATTCAGTGCCTCAGCCAGGTGCTCAACCTGCTCAGGGGTGACACCTCCTGCAAAAGCCCCAGGGAGGACAGAGGGGAGGCAGGTGAGTGACACAATCACATTTGGCTGCCAGGAATGTGAGATTTTTGTGAAGGGCTCTGGCAGGGGGCTGACCCTTCTGCCGACAGTTGTTAAAGTTTGTTTAGTGACAGGGAGCCTCCCATGAACTTAAAAACAATAGGAAAAGAGTCCTGGAGAATAAATCTCGCCCCCTGCCCCGGCTGCCTGCACGTTTGGCTACCAGGAGGTAACAAATCCCCAGGAATGCGGGCGGTGGGGGGATGCGCCGGCGAGGCGGAGCGGGAGGGTGGCCAACACAAGCAGCGGGTGATGCCATTCCCAGAGCGGAGAACGGCGCGGATGAACACCGGGAATGGCCTGGGAAAGGCTGTGGCTACTGCAGGAAAGATGTGCCCTCTGACAGCTCCAGCTGCTCCTGCAGGGTGCTCCTCAGGAGCTCATCCCACAGAAACTCCAAATACCCCTTCTACTGCTTCCTGCGGTTTCAGATGGAGCAGAAAGTGGGGGTCTCCTCAAAGCATGGCAGAGGAGATCAGTCCAAGAAGGACCTGGGTTTTATTTATGAATTCACGAGTCTCCCTTGCCCCCACACCAGGAGAACTCAGAGCATATTAACTTTTGGTCACCTGACAGGACACAGCATATGAGACAAGGAAACCACTGACTTGTCACCAGGCCATGGACCTGCACAATCCTGAACTGTTTTCTTAAAGTAGATTATTGTTCACAGGCTTTACTTTCACCTTGCTGTAAGTACTTAATTTTTTCACTGATAAACAGAATTCTGTTTGGGCATGACTGGAAAGGGACTTTAGACAAGGTTCTGGACTGCTAGAACAAGGGGAAATGGTTTCAACTGAAAGAGAGGAGTTAGATTATATTTTAGGAAGAAATTCTTCCCTGTGAGGGTGGGGAGGCCCTGGCACAGGTTGCCCAGAGAAGCTGTGGCTACCCCATCCTTGGAAGTGTCCAAGGCCAGGTTGGATGGGGCTTGGAGCAACTTGGGACAGTGGAAGGTGTCCCTGCCCATGGCAGAGGGGAGTGGAACATGATGATATTTAAGGTCCCTTCCAACCCAAACTATTCTGTAATTCTAAGACGCTGTGGGTGCAATCCTCTGCAAGAAAGGGAAAATCCAAGAAATAGAAGCTGTAAATGCCTAGTTATAAAAAACATAAGTTTTCCAAATGGGCAGCTGTGTAGTTGATGGCTTTCAAGGATATACACAAGCACACACATACAGCTGTATGTATATATAAATATATATATAAATATATATATATATATATAATATTGGATCATCACTGGCAGGTGTTTTGAATAATTTCTATTTTATTAATATTTTGGTGCGTCATTAAGTTTGGACACCCACTACAGAGGACCAGTGGAAACCATCCCTGCAATGCAAGAGTGGCAAGGATATTTTATTCTGCTCTCCTAAAGCAGGCAGAAATAACATTGAAGTACTTAAATTCTGGAAATACTCATCATCCCCGTGCTATTAATATCACCTCAAGAGTTCGTTCTATTTAAAGCAAATTTCTTTCTTTGGGTTTTATTGTGCGGGTGGCAAATCCTCATTTAATTCAGAGGATAAAAATGTATGACCCTACAATTGGAAAAATGGGATTGTCTGGGGCCCAAGCCATCTGCCAGAGCCGAGAACAGAGGCTTTGCCACCGTCTTCAGTGGTAGACAGCCTGGCCTTAAAGACTTTACAGCTTGTACAGATTCAAATTTTAGTATTTGCTTTGATTTTAATGTCATATGACTCATTTTAAGGAATAATATAGCTGCTTCCACTGGAGTGGTTACAGTTCTGTCTCTGCAGGGCCAAAACTTGATCTCTCAGTTATGGAATTTAGATACGAGCTCTCTAGTCTACCTTTTAGCCCCACTGTTTGCTTTTTTTACAGAAAGAAAATAAGGCACACTCCAGCCATTGGCTCCATGGATTAGAGGACAACGCTTACATAGGAGAGTTTCCTTCTTCTCTAAGTACAACCCTGATTTAATTCCATCAAAGAAAGACGGAAAATAGAACGCAAAGTGCTCTTCCCTTTTGTCCAAGAAAAGTAAAACGAGCAACCATGGTGATGTTGAAGAAATTGGATATCTTCTAGTGGTGCCTTGCCTTGGTTTTTTTAATAAGCAAAATTCATCTGTCTTAACCAATTTAAATGAAGTAAAAAGGCAACAACAGAAAAGAGGGATGGAAAACTTTTTCCAGCTTCAACACAAACTCTGAGGAAGTCAAAGCTTAAAAAAAGAAAGTGATTTTTTTCACTAAAAGTCTGCAGAGAGCTCAGCACTATGAAAAAGGAAGAAAACTGCTTTTTAACTCTTCTCCAGGTAGGATGGATCATTCCTTATCCTTTCACTCCAGCTTCCCACAAGATCCATGGGATTATTCTCCTTTTGGCAGCAGAAGTGAGTTTGGTTGTTGGTGTCCCCATCCTTGACCAGTTTTGAAATCAAAAGAAGTTATTCCTCTCTTGACAAAAGACTCCATCTGCTAACAAGCCCCTTTCATCAAAAGACCAACATTAAACTAGGATTGAACCCAGTTTGAAAGCCTGATGGGTTTAGATGGCCAAACTACTGCCAAGGGTTATCTGCTGTCAAGTCTAACCCTCAGCAACAGGCAGCATTTCTGACATGACACTGGCTTATAATTACATGTCTTGTAATATACACTCCCTTCTCCATGATATTGATATTTCATGGCATCATTTGGACAGGACATCATCCATACCCTCACTCCCTCACCAGGTGTGGGGGTAATTTTCTCCAAGCACATCTCTCAGATTTGAGACTGAAAAGTGTTTTTTCCTGTTTTGCTTTTCTGTGATAAAGTTTCTTGATATGCATCTGAGAATGGCTGGATTTATTGCTTGCTAACATTTGGATTATGTTTCTTGCTTTCTTGTTGATTGGGGTATAGATCCTCACTAAAATAAATCGATGCACACTGTGGTTGGTGAATTTAAAGTGAAGATCACGGCTCATTCACTTGACAGTTAAGAAAACTGAACCGCTCCCAGACTGAGATTTTCACACCTTGGCATTTACAGAATCACAGAATCAACTCAGTTGGAAAAGACCTTTGAGATCATTGAGTCCAAATTATGACCTAGCACCACCTTGTCAACTAGACCATGACATCCAGTATTTCCTTAAATACCTTGAGAGATAGTGACTCCATCATCTCCATTCCAATGCCCAATCACCCCTTCAGTGAAGAACTTCTTCCTAATGTCCAGCCTAAACCTCCCCTGGCACAGCTTAAGACTGTGTCTTCTTGTCCTGTCTCTGGTTGCCTGGGAGAAAGGACTGACCCCCACCTGGCTGCCCCCTCCTGTCAGGTGGTTGTAGAGCAATAAGGTCCTCTCTGAGCCCCATTTTCTCCAGACTGAACCACCCCAGCTCCCTCAGCTGCTCCTCACAGGACTTGTGCTCCAAGGTGCATTGTAATTAAAACCTGCCCTTCGCATTTCCCTGTGCGTGCGCATTAAGTGGCCTCATTTAAAGCCAGGTAACATCCTTTCCATTGGCTGTGCTCTCTGAAAGTCCCGTTGCTTATCCCAAATTTAAGCATAACTCATTCTGACGGCGTTTCTCAGTTATGCAGGTTTGCTGTGTACACATGACCGTACATTCCTTCCGTGGCTCTAATTTCGTTCCAAGGCAGCCCCAATTCTTGCTGCTTCAGTACACTGAAAGCAGGAGTACATGTGTGTATGTATGCAAACAAACACACCAGCACCCTCACACATGCTAAGAATGACATTTCTGTGTCTGCTTACAAGGAAGAATAAGGATTAATTATGCACAAACATAACAACTTTCTCCAGCTCTGACTAGAGATGTGAAAGAGAAGTGGCCCTGTACTCACGTCTCTTCTGAGAATTCTGCCATATGGTTTTAACAGAGGTTTATTTCCTGCAGCAAGAGAGGGCTGCAGATTCTCAATCCAACCAAAATAATTATGCAGACAATTTCACTCCATTACTTGCAGTGGAACCCAAGCTGTGTGGTCCTCACATGCTTGCTGACACCTTTAAAGAGACATTAAACCATTTTTACATAAAATTCCCTTAATGGGTGGGATGTAGGATGAATTTCCTGGAAGATTAGCACCTGTCGTGTTGCATAAGGCTTGCCTCTGACTGCTGCATGAATTCCTTTGGTTGGTAGACAGCAAAAATGTGATTGAAGCCTCCAGAATACAGCAAAGAATCAACCATATCTCTACGGAGGGAAATTTCTCCTCTTGCTGAGGTTTCCTACACAATGTTTTTACCTCCCACATTTGACCCTGAAATAGCACAGGACATAAGTACAATTGAGTGCCCCACATCAAGTACAAGGAAATGGAAATACGGCTTTAAATTTCAGCATTGGGTTGTGCTACAAGCACAACACAGAGACTTTTCTGAGAATGTTTTTTTCAGAGCCACCCTGGGCTGCAGATCTTTTCCCTCAACTAGTGAGATCTCAGCATAAAACTTCCAATCTTTCAATCAACAGTGGCTAAAGAATCCAGGGAAAATGAAACTGCTTTGACTCGAAACAATAAAATGTGTATTAAAACCTATCCAACCTATCCACCTATCCAACTCTGAATGTAAACCACAAGAATATTGTAAAAACAGGGATGTTAACCAAGACACACAGTGATTAAAGAACATTTTAAAGGGAAAAGGGAGACCACCCTTAAAGCATGGAAATATCTCTTTTGGACTAAAATGCAATCTGTTGTTTTTTGTTGTTTTTTTTGGGGGGGCAACTGTGCCTGATTTTAGTTACAGTAGCTCGTCTATGGAATTAGCAAACATACTACATTTCAGACAAGCAAATCCAATTAAATCAGAAGAAAGCACACACATACTTTCAGTGTGCCAATCCGTCTATGGTGTCAGAAAGACACAATTCCAGGCAGCAGGGGGGGTAAGGGAAGGGGGAGAAGTTTTCCACTGGATTGCGGGATTTTTCATAGCGTAAAATGCTGATTGCTTCAGATCAAAAAGGTAAATGCAAAGAAATAATCAACCAGGGCAATGAGAACGGAGCAGAAATCAGGTATGTACCAGCAGCAAACCACAGGGCATGACTGAATGGTGCAGGGAGTTGTTTTCTTGATGGTTTGCAAATCTTGCTACAGCTGGAGGCCACTGCACGAGCACCTTCCTGCGCCGGGCACGGGAGCTCTGCAACGGTTAATGGCACACGCTGCGTGTGTGTGGCCTGAGCAGCGAGGAAACCCAGCAGGAAACATGGTTCTAATCTTTTTCTAGTGGCAATTTCAACATTATGCTACAGATAAATTATGGTAATGTAAATAGTAAAATCCATTTCTCAGTTCTTAGGCTCAGTGCCTGCAACTACCTCAGGTTTCTGCAGGCAGGACAGGCAGCTCTGCTGCGGGGCAGAGGTTTTGTCTCAGCTCTTGAGGTTGCCATATGCAGGGCAGTCTCCTCTCTGCCTTCCCTGCCCTGTTTTATCCCTTTGTGTTGTGAGCTCTGGGGAATTTTCTCCTATTTCAAGTCTGGGGAACATGGTACTGAAAAATCTCCTCCTAGCCATGGAGTTATAGAACCATGGAAAAGCTTGAGTTGAAAGGGACCTTAAAATCACCCAGTTCCAACCCCTCTGCCATGGGCAGAGACACCTTCCACTAAACCAGGTTGCTCCAAGCCCTGTCCAACCTGGTGTCTTGAGCACTTCCAGGGATGAGGCAGCCATAGCTTCTCTGGGCCACCTGTGCCAGTGCCTCACTACCTTCTGAGTAAAGAATTTCTTCCTCACATGTAATCTACATCTCCTCTCTTTCCATTTAAAACTGCTCTCCCTTGTCCTATCACTATGTGCCTGTGTAAAATAGTCCCTCTCCCTCTTTTTTATAAGTTCCCTTTAAGTGCTAGGTTGCAGTAAAGTCTCCCTGGAGCCTTCTCTTCTCCAGGATGAACAACTCATCCTGTCCCCACAGTAGAGGTGCTCCAGACCTCTGAGTGCCCTCAACACATCCGTGCCCTTCTCATGGTGTGTACCCCAGAGCTGGATGCAGTATTCCAGGTGTTGTTTCACAAGAGCAGGGTAGAGAAGAAGAATCCTCTCCCTTGCCTGCTGCCCACCCCTCCCCAGGACATAGCTGGACTTCTGGGCTCTGAGTGCTCACTGTCGGCTCGTGTCCAGCTGTTTGTCCACCAGAGTCACACACCTTACTACAAAGCTATTGCACTTCTGATAAAATTACAGAAGTGTACTGACTGTTATCAAACTGCCCTTACTAACACAGTCTATTCAGGTTGGTTTGTTAAGCTCACAGACTTTCTAGGTCCCACATCTGAGCTCTGACTGGGCCTCTCAACACCGCGAAGAACCACTGAAGACGTCAGCGATGGCATTGTCTTTCTGTGGCACACTAAAAAAAGCTACAAACGTATTTTCGATCCAAGCTGGATTTAACAATGCTCTCTCTCCCCCAAATCCTCTGTTTTCAAAACAAAACCGAAATTTCAGGCCAACGTTTCCTGTGGTGATCATTGTGGTTAAACACTATTTGTCAGTTTTTCATGCTTGATAAAGTCTCTCGGCTCCGTAGAGGAAGAATTGCTGTCAACTGAACTGTGGCAACTGGAGACAGAGGTTTCACCCAGCAGGAATGGCCAGATCCAGTTCTCCTCTGAGTTTATGGCAAAACTCCCACTTCAAGAGAAGCAAGATTTAGGCTGATACAGCTATTCCAGTTGGCCTTTGGTTTTGTGGGGAGAAGGACAGCAGCTTATGTTATTCGCCAAAACAGGAGGAAAATGTTAGAAAGGATAAGAGTGCCGGGGTTTGGCCAGCTGCACCTACTCTTCACACTACACACCACAAATGTCTAAAGTGCATTTTGGGGGAATTACCCATCGTGGTTTTGAGGTTTTAAGGAAGGACAAAAAAAAAGAAAAAAGAAAAAGAGAAAAAAAAAAGCCAGGAAAAGTGCGCTGGAACACTGATTTGCACTATAAATTGATTTAACTTTCCAACAGGTTAATTGAAAGTTCAAAGATGCAAACTGGTTTATCAAGATGCAGCTCTGCTTCGAAATCATTTAGCAGAAAAAGGTCCCTTCTAACAATAACTGTTCTATGATTCTATGAAATATCACCTTTTTCCTTGAGACAATTTTAGCTCTCCAAAAGCATTACTCACTACTTTTGGAGTATTATGAGTTTACATATTTAACACACTTTCTCTCAATCTGACATAGAGAAGTAAGACCAAACCTGCACAGAAACCTGCTCAATAAGCAAGACCATGACTATCTAAAGAAATTCAATTTTAGTTTGGCAAAAAACAAACACTGGTGATTTAAAAACCACCAGCAAGAATTGTTGTCCTCACCAATGAATCACATCAGGTAATTTGGGGACTTTGCATGGAAATCAGGAGCTCATCAATCAGATCCAAATGTCCTAATCACATGAAGCAGCAGTGAAAACGCCTCCATGTAAGGCTGTACTGGCTGGCATTCACCGCCAAACATGAACATGCTGGTGAAAGTACAATGAGATCTCTGACCACAAATGATAACAGCCTCAGCTTTTGCCATGCCCTGGAGGCAAAACTCTGGGAAATGCCAGCGTTCCCTCCGTCTTTTGTGTAATGGCACAGTCCGTTGGTTCCTTATCTTGATGGGGATTTCCACTCATCCTGGTTCTTTGAGATGGAACCTCTAAAGCTTTTTTCCCATGCTTGAACACATTGGATGCCTGTTTACCTGAGTATTAAAAGCAGGTTTGGACTTTCTTGTCCATGTCAGATTGGAAGGAAAGTGTGTTAAAGAGATAGAATCATAGAATGGTTTGTGTTGGAAGGGACCTTAAAGATCCTCTCATTCCAATCTCTTGTCATGGGCAGGGACATCTCCCACTATCCCAGGTTGCTCTAAGCCCCATCCAACTTGGCCTTGGACACTTCCAAGGATGTGGCAGCCACAGCTTCTCTGGGCAACCTGTGCCAGGGCCTCCCCACCCTCACAGGGAAGAATTTCTTCCTACATCACAGAATCACAGAACAATCTGAGTTGGAAAGGACCCAAAAGGATCACTGAGTCCAACTCCTGGCCCTGCAGAGGACCACTCCCAAGAGTCACACCGTGTGCTAAGACTGTTGTCCAAATGCTTCTGGAACTCTCTCCATGAACTACATGACTTGTAAAAATTACTGGTTAATAGTTCTGGAAAGCCAAAAGCCTCTCAAGCAGGGAAAGGTGTTTATCTGCTCTGTTCTGAGGTGTACAGAAAATTACTAGCACTGAAAAAAACAATTTAATGGAACATTTTTTCAACTAATCTTGAAATGATGGGCTTGTTAGATATCAGTCCCTTTCCATCAGCACTGCTCAGAATTTATTGGTAGGTTCTAGAGTATTCTACCTTGTGCTCTGTCTCATGTCTTAGAAATGACTGAACTTAAATCATTGTGATCAAAATAATCATTCAAAACACGCTGGATCCTTGGCTTTAAATGGATCAGCTACAAGAGAAACAATTTATCAGCTAGCAGCACAAATAAATAATATTCATATATTCCTTTTCCTGCCTTTTTCTACATTTCTATATCCCTCACAAACCTAATTCATTTCAGTTCTTCCTCTATTTTATTTTCTGGTGTCCTCCTGCAGAAAACAAACTGACAGAGACCAGCAACATTGCTTCTTTAATGTCTTTCATTTATCTCAATTTTCTCTCCTTCTCCCTCCCATTTACTAACCTTTCACAGGCCTAGCCATAACAGCACTGGACATTTAAGTCTATTTTTTCAAAAATTACAGTTTTAGTAATTTGCTCTGCTTCCCTGTGAACAGTAAGCCTTTAGAGATGGGGATGTGGAGATATCAGTTACTTCTTGGCTGTAGCAAATACTGTTTATGGTTGCACTCTGGCCAACATATGTGAAGCAGCAGGAGAGAATTCCCCATTTCCATGTTCTTCTCTTCAATGTGAGCTTTTCTACACAATTTGAGTGAACAGGAGGGACAGTAACACAGAGAGCAACACACCTGGCATCCCAAATTACTCCCATGTGTTCACTGTTGCTAATGAACAGCAAGGTTAGCAAATATGAGAGGCTCCATTTCAGAAATATTTATATAGGCAGCATAGAGAAGTGACAGAAAATGAAGCTATTAATTACAAAAGACAACAAGAAAGGTCATTGCAATACTGTGAGCCACAGTGAAATGGGATTTCACAGTGACTGTGCTGGTACCTTGCATTTAGAAATGCATGGAGCCAAACTTTTCACAAACAACTTGACGATTTATTACTGTCTGTAATGTAGAAATGAAGTGGCCAAATCCTGGCTAAAAAAAAGTTTTTCTCATTAATGTCAGGCTGCAGAATTCCAGATTAAAACAGGCTGGAGGCTTTCTGCCCTCTAATAGATCTCAATTATTTTTCCCCTGTAAGGGAGAAATGACCAACAAGGATCTTGAAGCAGCAGGTTTATGGCCAGTACACTGTCAACTTTTCCAAGAAAAGCCTCTGTTTTCAGGGATTTCTGACACTGTCGTAGAGCTCGCTCAGACTAAAATCTTTCTTTGCCTAACAAACTCTATAAATTTTTAAATAACACTTTAAAAAATAAATCTTGCTTAGGCACTCAGCTAATGGGAACTGACTTTTTGGAGCTCACTTTCCATTCCCAAAGCAGAAGCCGATCTCAGCAAGATGTTTAATGGAAACCTGGTCAGTGTCCACTCCACAACCCCTGCTATCCATCACACAGCTCGGACATTCCGTCAGCCGGGGGGGTAACGCAGTCCAGCACAGTCAGGGCTGTGTTCACGTGGCCTCTCCAGGCTGCAGCTGTGCCAGCTGCTGGGGTTATCACACCCTGCCTCTCACTCACTCACTCACTCATCTTCCACCACAGCTCCTGCTGATTTGGAGCAGGACTCTGCTAAGCCAGCTCATTTTGACTGCTGCTGATTAGAGGGGCACTGGGGAGTTGTGTGATGCTGATGAGAAGAGCACTGAGGACTGTTGTCCTCCACAGACAGCACAGCTGTGGTTGGAACTGAAGAGCCAAGCAGCCCTCATGTCCCCCAGCCCCTGGGATTCCTCCTGCTCGAGGATGTGCAAGGCAAAGCCATGTGCCTTCCCCTGGCCCTGAGTCTACAGGGCTCACAAATTTCCCAATTTTGCTGGAGACCTGAAGTGAGTACCCTGAGGCACTTATGGCAGATGCCTCCATCATGACCCCCTCTTCCTTTCCTGTTATATTTGCTTCCAGTGTCAGCTTCTCCCACTGGGCATGGCCTTGAAATCCTGAATGCAAAGTCCACCTGACCTCAGGAAGGAGCTTACCTACCTTCTTCTCTTGTTTCTCCCTTACAAATATCTCGTCTTAATCCACAGGAGAAAGTTGTGAGCTTGCCCATGGACATGCATATTTATAAACAACCATGGACCTCTCAAATTTGCATATAATAAGAACCAAATGTCATTCAGGACACCAAAAATCACTACAGTGACAGACACCACTTGCTAGATGACCACAGAGTAGGGGAAATACTCTGAGGATTGTGAGTTAAGGAAATCATGACTGTTCCAAGGGGCTACAGAAAGTGCAAAAAGCCATGGAACTAGATGATCTTTAAGCATCCCTCCAACCTAAACAATTCCATGAGTGGAAATTCTAAGTGGAAAACCCAAACTCACTAATTTCTCAAATCCCTTGTCTAAGGAGGGTCATAACCTGTTAAGAAAGAGCAGCTTAAGGGTATGTTGCTATAAATCCAGAGGTACAAGTTTAGATAACTTGCTCTGAGATGAAACAACTGAATGAGTTTTCATTCACACCAGAAGTCAGGAGCCAGGCCCACAGTCTGCTCTCCCACACAGAGCTCACAGTCCTGCTTTTTGCCTATGTCCTGGAGAAGTGTTGCAACTTCACCCTCCTCAGCATGCAAAAGAGGCTACAGGGGTTTTAAAAGCAAATTTCTTCAATCAGCTCTAAGTTGTTCTATACTAAATATTATAGTCTGTGGGAATTATGGAGTTGAATGTAACCAAATGCAAGCTATTTTTCTGTATCCAGAATATCTAAGCAGCAAAGTCAGGTAAAATTTAGGTTCTAAAACACCTGCCAAAGTCTCTCTAAAAAAGTCTCTCCTCAACCAGGCTGAGAAATAAAATAATTTCTATTTTGAATAACCCCTCAAAATGCCCTTTCCTGTGAGGAACAGTGTTGTGGGCTGCAGAGACAACTAACAAACTGGGTTTATGCAAACAACAAACCCAGGGATTAAGGGGATTCAGCAGGTAGCTTTTAACATTGGCTTGGCAATTGCCAGTACAGGACCATACAGACATAAAGCCACTTCTCAGGGTGGAGTGGGCTACAAAGTCCTGATCCTGGGTGCTGAAGACCTGCACATGTTGTGCCTTGGTGAATGTGCAGTGCTTCACTTATCTTAAGCCTCTTTTATTGAGGGCTAAGCTAAATCAAATCAACTTACATTCATGAGGGGCCAAGAACACCTACGAGGCAGCTGCTGTAGCTCAGCTGACATGGACACACAGATATCCCCTGTAACTTGATCATGCAACTAGGCCCTGAAATTTTCTTGGTATGGACTCAACTGGAAGCTGAAATTAAGTGCAATTTCAGATCTACCTTTTTGCAGAGTGAAGTGGGCCAGAGGTCTAGTGTTAACACTTCACAGTAGGGCAAATTCCATGCATACATACCAAAGCTATAATGATTCTGTAAGTTAAATATAATATAAACAGCTTTGTTTGTGTTGAAATATTTGAACATCTATCTACAGGGTTGGGAGTATGAATGAAAGAAGCACAGGAATGAAAGGATGAGAATCATAGAATGGACAACAAAAACTGATGACAGGCTATTTCATAAGCATACTGTACTATTATGTATATATATGCATATGTAGGAAAATAACATAATAAAAGAAAATGCAAAAATCTCAACACAACACTAATAAGAAAAATTTAAATGTTAAAAGTCCTTCTCATTGAATAATTGAGACTGTGGTTGGAAGTACAGCAAGAGACATTTATACAAGTCTTCAGCATTTCAACTCTCTTTGCAACTTAAAAACCAAGGAAAAAAAGTTCTTTCATGAAAAGGCCAAATTCAAACTGCAGAGAGTGCTCCTCCCCATCAAGCAGGGTGTTCATTGTCTAAAAAGATATAAAAATATCTCAGCGTGGTGTGCATCCTTTTAATTGTGCATATATTCATCTTGTTGTTCCATCAAGCCCTGCATCAAAGGTTTTCTTTATGTGCAGGTGTGAAAGGTGTGTACAAATGAAGGAATATCACCCTGGCTATTCAGTCTGTAGGAGTACATGAAAGAACTCAATTATGACAATCCAGGTGATTCATTTTCACTCTGAACTAGGATTTCTGGACTACAGAGCTGCTTCTCCCATCTTTCAATGTCCAAGACGTACAATGACTTCTTCAGGGTGGAAGTGATTTGTTCAAATTTATGATTTTTTTTCATTTCAGGTGGGGAAATTGCCTTCCCCTGCAGCCTGAGATTTGCCAAGGTCCATGCCCTCCCAGCTCCATATGGCAAGGACCTCAGGCAGATATTCTGGCCAGTAGTCTCAAGGCTGGGGTTAAACAAGCAGTTTGTTCCTCTCTTACATAAGCACCGAAAGACAATACTGCAGTCGAGCTCATAAAAATATTTTAATTGGTGATGATTTCCAGACAACTATGTCAAAATTAACTCAGAGTTGATGCCCACTTGCTTAAATTTCATTCATCTGGGTTCAAATTATTTGCTTAAAAGAAGAAACATTTCCTTTTATACACACTTTGGTTTCAACCTCCAAAACCATTGCTAGAAATTAGTCCCAACCACCCAGTCAGTTGCCTCAGAAACCAAGCTCAAATCCATCACTTTAATGACATCAATAACAAATACACAACTTTAAACCCTATTGTGAACAGTGGCATACCAAGAAGCATGTGTAGCTGTCATCTCGTTAGTCACTAGAAAAACACCAACGAAACCAAAAGAGCCTAACCATGACAAATTATTCAAGAGTTTAACCTGAGACATTAATGAGTGCTAAATAGCTTGTTTTCATGCTTGCTTAAGGAGATTTGTTTGAAATCCCACCAACCTCCCCTGAATGTCGCTTGGCGAAGCCGTTCGTTCTTGTCAAGCTGGTTTTCCTATTCCAGCTAAAACAGCAGGTTGCAAATGTTTGGTTAAGGATGGCTGCCTTCCCCACCCCTCAAGACACGCGCGCCCGGGCAGCCGCACCGGCTGCGGAGCTTCCTCCCCTCGCTGCACCAGCGTGGCTGATTCACTTCCCCAAAGTCACAGAACTTTCGGTTGATAAAAGCTTGTGCACCTGAGCACAGCCACTCAACAGTCAGTGGTATGAGACAAATGCAAAAAGAATATCTGTCCATCCAGGAGTTTCAGCTTTCCAGACTTTCCATCTTGTCTGGTTTTCACCTCTCCAGGCTGGAAAGCTCCTAAGGAGGCGCTACAAGAGCCTGGTATCTGCCTTTCTCTGAAAGCAGCACCAGGTATTTAACTCTGATTAAGGGCTGGTTTAATGACAGATTTGCTCCTACAAGCCACCTTTACCTCCAGCAATGCCTTTAAGGAGTTAAAGGAATTAGGATCTGGAGCCTAAGAAAACTACACTATTCTGACACTGCAATATGGAGCAGCAGTGTATGGTGAGAACTCAGCTAACAGAAGAGGGAAAAAAAACCCCATTTCTTCCCATCTATGAAATGAAAAATATGTATGTAAAGATGTTTCCATTTATGAAAGGAAAGTGAAGCTTTCTGACTCATTGTGATGTACTTTGGATGGGAATATGTCTTAAAAACACAACCTGAGTAAACAAACACCTTGCTCTTTACCATGTTCTCATATTCATGTCATTCCTGGAGTAGGATAGTGTCATTATTCATATTTCACACAGAACTGAGGCCAAGAGAAAGAGGTACCCAGTTTCCTCTGATATCAGCAAGTTTGGAAGGATTTTCAAATTCACTAACGTCACAAAGACGTCAAAGATGACAGATGACAGACCTACAGGACTCATGTCCAAATGTGTCAGCCACTGAACCACCCTCCTACATCCCTGCCTTACTCATGTGGCCATGGAGAACTGGTCTTCCAAATTTCCTGACATGAGATTAAAGGATAGAAAACTGGCAAAGATTAGGATTGTTTTGTTCTTTTTAAAAAGAAACATTTATTTTAACAAAGAACCTTTATGCTGATGGTCCAAATATGCTAACGTTGCTTTTTGCTACATACAGCCTAAATCGTCATTCCAACAAGACCTGAGCAGGCTTCCAAAACAGGAGCAGTCTCAGATGCACTCCAAAACAGTGTATTGTGCTCCAGAGCAAAACCGTTCTCCAGCCCATGTGGGAGATCTCAAGCATTTGCTGAGTCTGGCTTTACATTTAATGGAATTTATGCTGGAGAAACAATTTAATTTTGACCAATGCAACTTTTATGCCAATTTATTTTTTTCAAATTTTGAATTTTGGGCCAAATTTCACTTTCCTCTTTGAAGAGATGACCAAGTAGACACAACTTTTGCATGTTGCATATGAGCCCTAAAATCTAATTTCTCCTCAAACTCGTGTCCTTATAAAAATGTGAAGCCTTCCCATAACCATAAGTTGTTCTGCATACTGAATGTCAATTAAGTGAGGGATTTTTGAATTTTTTTGTAGAACTCGTAAAGTTGGGAAATTTTCAGCATGGATTCTGGAACCGAAGCTCGGGACACGCTGAACTAATTTAGAAATGTAAATGTAAAAAAGATATGACCCATAAGTGACAAATTAAAGGGGGAACACGAGCGGCTTTCAGAGCAGGCTGCCCTCCACCACTGAGCGCTTGCACAGCCCAGCTACTCCGGGGTCAGCGTTTTCTGGCAGCACCAGACAATAAAAAACACATAAACTCGCAGCACAGGGTAAAGCTACTGTGTCTGACATAACACTAACGCAGGGGCCCAGGGAGGTGACTGAACCCTGGCTCCCAGCTGCATCAATCCCTGCTTTAATCACCCTCCTGACAACACTTCTCTTTCAGCTCTCAAGCTGCTTGGCTCTCAAGGATGGGAACACCCTGAGAGTAAAAGATGTGGGGAAAAGCTTAAATGAAGTTGTAGCAGTGAGGGGAATACAACTGACTGTGAAAGTGACTTTTGCCCAGCACTCAAATCTATCTCCAAAGAAAATTTGTTTTAACTTAATAAAAACCCAGGGAGCAGAACACTCATCCCTGAGTCCCATTCCAGTGAATGGTTAAGGAGCCAACAAGGAAAACACTCCCTGCAGCCCCATTTCAGGGGGCAGGTTCAAATAAGAGAGTGTGTGTTTTGCAGAGAAGCAAAGAAAGATTTCTGTGCAGGAGCACATCTCAGGTATAACTTGCAACACTGCCAACAGTGTTTGGAACAGCTTTCAAATCTGTTAAAATTTTGGTTACTGGTTTTAAATGGACCCAACACCTTGGGTCAAACTTTGGAACAGGATGCCCAGGAAAGTGGTGAGTTCATTCCTGGAAGCATTTGAAAAACATATGGATATGGCACTTAGGATATAGTTTGGGGGTGGGCCTGGCAGTGCTGGGTTAACCATTGCACTTTATGATCTTAGAGGTCTTTTCCAATTTTAATGGTTCTGTGATTCTTCAGGAGCTCTGAGTCATGTAAAAGAGGAGAAGGTAACAACAAGTAAGTGCTTTTTCACTGGCTGACATCAGAGTACCTGAACCCCCCCAGATGGTGCCCCTGGGCCACCTTCACCCAGCCCATTTTTCCAGAAGGACCAAACATTTGTCCCAGATTTTACAGGGCTCCAAATCCTTGCCAGGAGGTTCTTAATAGACTGAAGAGCCTTTCTCCACCTTTCCACAATCAGTGACTCCAGCTGCAGCTCAGCAATGAGACTGGCTCTGGATTGTGCCCACCATGAGGCTGGGATGGTGCCTGGCACAGGCCGTGGCTGCCTCTCTCCTGAGCTGAAGCGGACTCAGGCAGGGCCCAAGGCCAACCCAGGGAGTTTTCAGTGTACAGTTTGGGGAGGTTTTATCAATGCTTATTTCCTGTGGTTGTGGTTCCTAAACACTTGGGAGTGTTTTGCCTAAAAATATTCCTTTTCAGCAGCAGCACTGCCCTCCCTGGCTCTGTCAATGAGGAAAAGGGGCACTGAGGTGCAGGACAGTTGGCAATGAGGAGGCTCTGCACCTCGGGCATGTTGAAGAGACCCAAAATACAGCCCAAACCCCTCTGGGCTCACAGCCCTGTGTGTGTTACAGCCTGCAGTGCCTGTGCAGACTGTGCCAATTCAGTTGGAGAGTACGCACCCCAAATTACCCCTCTGGAGAGGCTGAGGGTGGGGAAGCAGAGCCCTGCCAAGTGCTGGTGCCCGGGGCCACGCTGCCTTCTAACCCACAACGCCTCCAGAGGCCCTGCTGGCTGCTGTGGCCCCAGTTTCATCTTCTACAAAGGTTGTTGCCTCCTCCAGCACGTCCCCAGTGCACAGGCAGGAGTCACGTCCTGCTCCCCAGGGCTGCTGGAGATGGCACCTCACTCATCCCCTGCCTGTCACCAACCTGACCTGTTGGCTCCAGAGCTGCCCACGAGGAGCCCTTGCCAGCTGCCAACTTAATTTTCTAGGCAGGATTCCACTGGAGCTCATGGATTATTTTTCAATTCAAATTAATAACATGTTAGATTGAATATGTTAGAGTTGGAGCTGGTAGAACAGCCTATCACTCCAGTTACCCAACACTTCCCATTACAAAACCCAATTTTCAGTTGCTCTCAACTTTACTGAACTTTGACTGTTTGCATGAGTATGGAACATGCTCCTTCAATTTCAACCAAAATGCTCCAACATTCCTGGAAATAAGTTAGCTCAGGGAAAACATAGCACCTCGAAAAACATTTTTGGCAATCTTTTCTTGAAGGAGCTTTTTTTGTCACTCTATTTTGGAGTGGAGTTTTGAAACTTGGCTCAGCAGATTTGCTCTTTTTTTCAGAACCTCCATGGAAATCCATCCACATTTGGTAAAATTATGCAACTTTGAAAACTAAAATTTTATCTAATAAAAATTCCTTAGATTTTATCAGTTAAAGGCTTTGTTTACAGCTTGGCAAAGGTAGGTGGTAGCTGACCCAGATTTATGCTTCTGCCACACAGCTTTTTGTAGTGACTATAGACAAGTTGCTTAAAACAAGGTATTCTTAGATTGTATTCTCTTGTGAAAAATAAGAGTAAGTGGGTGTATTCCATTCCACAGGATGTTGCTGTCCTATGGATGAAGCAGCATATGTTGCTACAGTGAAGGACTTCTTCTGTCACTCACACACAACAGGCATGATTTAAAGTCACACTGATAACTCACTGGCATGTCCCAGTTCTGAGTGCTCAGATGTGGACTTTTCTTACTGTAATTTTTGTCTGCAGCATATGCATAAAGTAAGACCCAGAGCTAGAGGTACCTGTTCTTTAATAAAAGAAAAAAATCTATTTGTTTTATATCAACAAATTATTATTTATCTGATGTGTAAGTATCCTCTTTGTCACACACCTTAAGTCTACTGGTTATTCCCTTTTAGACCAAGTCACCAGAGAAAAACAGTTCTCATTTAATTTGCATGGCATGTATGCAGTTAGTGAGGTGTTTACTTTGCATCCCACATGGATGTAAACACACTTCCCAAAAAACTTCCTTCATCTTTGAGCTGGGACTAAAGAACAGTCACTGTTATCTGGGTTTTGGAAGCACCAAGTCCTTCCTGCTCTCTCCTGTAATAAAGAATATCTCTAAAGACAGCTGCTATCAGGTTTCTCTTTTGCTGCCATCTTTCAGGAATAGCAAATACGAAGAAGAGTGAAACAAATAACACAGATCAGTAAGTCTGCACAGATGCAAAGAGCAGACCCTGCCTAAATACTGGGCTGGAGTGTCCTTGGTGTGCTGCAATTCTGCTGCCCTGATTCCCAGGGAAGTTTCTGGCTGCGTTCACACCGCGGGCGATGGATATTGCTGTGTGAGCCTTCTTCAGGCACTCACAGACATACCCTGGGCTCACTCTTGCACAGCAGAAGATAAAGGCTAATTAAACTGTCTGACTCTGCCAGGAAGCTGATGAGGATCACGTATAAGAGCCAGACTGCTGCTGAGCTGCAAGGGACACAGCTTTTGGGAGAGGAGAGCCCATCAGCGTGGGGAAAGGTGTTTTAAAGCAGGGCAGACACTTCTGCCCTGAGTGCCTGAGGGTTTTAACCAAGCAGGCACAGAAGAGGAAAACATAAAAGTTATAAACAACACAGTGGTTATTTGTGTCTAACAAGGAGGGGTTCACCAACACCCTAAATTGTAACGCATTTCGGAGAGCAGCCCTTCAGTGGGGCTGTTGAAAAAGCAGGCACTAAATCTCCCTTTTAAAAGGTTTAAATAACAACAGAAAGGAGTATGAAGAAATTCTTCAAAGCTGTGTGCTACTAAAGTTGCTGCTAAGTCAGGCAGTTTGCTTAAACCAGCTCAAGCACCTGCAGAGCACCCAGTGCCAGTCCAGTGGCCTGAGCTGCTTCACGTCCCCTCTCTGTCTCCCCCACTGACACCGATCGAGGCTTAGGGTGAGATAAACCAGCTTCAAACTCACAATACAGCTCTGCCTTGACCACAGTGGACAGGAGGTGAATCACTGAGACACCATATCAAGCTTTCAGGCAGCTACAGCTGACGAGAGTCAATCCACCCAGCGTCTCTGAAAATGTTACCCATATGTCCCTTCACAAAAAGGATTTTCATTTGGACTGCTTAGCTGATGAACTGAAACACTGAATTATTTACATTCACAGCTCTATTGCTGAGATCTCTTCTGTAGTCAACACTTCTGTCTATAGAGGTGATGATTTTACTGCAGCTCTGGTTTTACAAACTATTGTTCAAAGACATCAAAAATGGCCAAAAGTGGGAGGGGGCCCATAGCCCAGATCATCAATGCCAAAAAGTGTCCAATGTGAAAGAAAAAATCTGTTCCACCAATCTAGAGTTTATGGTGATAAGAGACCCAAGGAATGAAACACTAAATTATTAAATTAAATTATTATTTATTTAATTGGTATCTTAGAAATGTGGAGCCAACTCTATTAAACTTCATATGTCTACAGTGCTTTATAAATTCACTAGATAACTGAATTAACTGAAGCACATTGTTTTGTAAGAATCTGAACCTGGGTCCTTGATTACCTATGTACACATGCAAAAGACCCCTGAAAAGTATTCCATTTGTAATTCCCTCTGTACTACTAACCTGTGGTTTGTATCACACAGCAATCCTGCACTGTATTTCCAGGCCTCTGTTCCTTTCCAGCTTCCATACTGCTGAGAAACACAGGTCTGAATTTCCAAAACAACAAAAGTGATTGTGAACACTGTCCCTTTTCAATGAGTAATCTCTGGCTTTCTGATCCATTTTAATACAATCATTTAAAATTGGGATTCTTTGCAAAGCTAATCTGGGATTTAACATATAGAAACAAAAACAGACCTGGAACTAAAATGATGCCTTCATGTGCCTGCTTCTTTCCAAGAAAAAGCTGCACCAATGTGAAACTGCTGGATATAATTGTCTACTTGTCTCATGACATCTTAAATGATACTCTGGAACAAAATTAGTTAGGTCTCTGTGTCTAGCAAATTAAAGTAAAAATTAAAGAGCTGGACACATCCATTTCTTCCCCAGCACTTCCACTTCTGTGGTGCTTCAGAGGTGATGATTTTCCTGTTGAGCTCTAAGAGCAATGAAACAAAACACCATCAAGTGCCTCTGACTGCACTGACACTGAAGACCATGTCTACTGCTGCAGGAATGCAAGAATGAGAAAGTGCATGAGGATTTAAGGAAGCAGACAACTAATTGGCATTACTCACATGGATTACAGACAGGCAGGAAGCAGATTCTGCACTTGTAAGCACCCTGATTAATACCTCCTTTGGCACCCTGAATTTAAACAAGTAGGGCTACTAAAGAAGCAGGGCATTATGAAGTGGGAGTAAAGTTCATGAAGGGAGAGTTTGAAGAGGGATGGAAGCATTAAACATTTATGCTGGCAATAATCAGGTGAAAGGGTTTGTCTTCCCACGCTGTGGGAAAGATTACATCTCAGAACCACAGAAGAATGGGCAGCATGTTAAGTTTGGATAAGGGGGGAACAATTAATATGTTCTGTCGTGAAGAAGAAACATTGGAATAGTGGAATACTTCCAGTGTTAGGAAAGTCTTCAAATGTGTTCCCCAATACTCTTCACCTTTAGGCAACATCTGTAATGTGAATTGTCACCTTTGTAATGTTTCTTATGTAGCTGCAACTGCAATGTGAGAATCTTACTTTGCCTACAGCTAAATAACCTGAGTTTTAATCTCAGCAGATCACACAACCCAAGCTGAGTATGGCCTGAGCTGTACCTGACTACTGAAATCCTGCAGGAGGTGATAATGATGCCTTAGTAGATAGCATCATTTTTAAGGTATGTGTACACTGCACTCATTATGGCAGCTGTAGACACACTTCAAAGTCAGCTTTAAACAGTTCCTTATGCTGTCAGAAAAGCAGCAGGGACTGCTCACCGTTCAACACCAAAGCCCCCACCTAACAAGGTGAGTGAATGCTGGGTTAATACAATGCTGAGCTCCTGCTCCTGTGACTGCAGCCTAGGCTACCTGCCTTACAGCTAACTGGGGCTGTCTGAGCTTCACAGCAGGCTTAGTACACTGTGAGACTGCAATATCTGAAATCTCATCTGATTGCAGCCATCTCCAAACCAGGGTGTCTAGTCTGGGCTAGTCATCCAGCCTCCATTTAGTATCAATAGAAAGGGATGAGAGTCCAAAGGGTGCTTCATTGCTCTCTAAGACAAGCATTAACATATGAATCACTCTCTGCAAGGGCCTGTGTCTCTTCATTCTCTTCATAGGAAACCTACCCTACACATCTGATTTTTGGAGAGCTGAAAGCCACCCTCAGCCCACAGTGAGCCACTATTGTGCTGAGTAAGCTGTTCTACTGTAGGTGAGATTTATAACAGGGGATCTCAGCAGATACAGGCATTAAGGAACCCAGTTCTTCAACTGAGTAAGGATTCTGGCATCCCAAACACAATGCAGCATGAGATCATTACTCAGTTTCTTCCCCTGAAGTTTCAATTAAGTATGATATTCATCCTCATTTCCTCTTCTGCATTCCTTGTCTGGTTAAATCAGCATCTGTGTTTCACGTCTGGGATGACCATGTTTCAGTGGAAAATGAAGTTTATATGGAGAATAAAAAGAAATTGTATAAAAACTTCGAACAGAAACTTGGAATAGACAGTAAGCAAGTGCTACATAAGTACTTCACTTACACTATCCTGATGCAGTGTCTCCCAAATATAGTCACCCTGTTCCCTATTTCCAAAAGCACTTTGGAAAGTGAAGGGAGAGGTAAAAGAGATGCTATACTGAAGAGTGAGAAAAAAATGCTGATGTTAGTAGCAACAAGCTAAATGCATATCAAAAGTGACAATGTCCAAGAGTTCTCTTGGGAGAAAACTATGGAATAAAATGGTCTGTGGAAAGCTACTCTAATGCCTTTTTTAATACCATCTTCCTCCACAGTACCTGCATGGAGCAGAGTCATGAAGTTATAAAAAGTCACTGTCCTTGGAGGTGTTTAAGACTGGATGTGGCACTCAGTGCCATGGTTTGGCTGACATGGAGCTGCTTGCTCATGGGCTGGACTTGATGATCTCAGAGGTCTTTCCCAACCTAATTGACTGTGTGACTCTGAAAAATTGTCACCCCTTTTCCTCTCCTCCTAGTCATGCCCTGTGGAGATACAGAATAAACTCTCACTGTGACTTCATTTGGTTATAAGCCCTTTTCCCCTTCTGTATGTTAAATGGAGACTTATGAGCTATTCAGGGCAAAACTCTCTTATCATACAACTAAGCAACACAGCTACATCAGGCCATGATTTTATTTGTAGCTTGGAGGGACACTTTGAATATAAACAGCAATAGCTCCAATATGAAAAAATCACTGTGATGGCCAAACTACATGCCAAATGTACTAGGAATAGATTTGCTTGGAAGCAAGTGTTCCCTCTACAATGGGATGGAAACAATCTGTTCTGTTGACAAATACAAACCAAGACTGCATTGCTGTTGGTGAGGACATCTTACGGAATTTTATGCTCAGACTTGTGCATTCGTTTTTCATAATCTTGTCACCATAACAGTGAATACATGGTCACTTTGTCACCTCTCTGGGCAGCAGTGTCTTCTTATGGAGAGAGCCCCAGTGTTGTCACACAGATTGCTGAGATTTCAGAACTACAGTGCATGAATTCAAGCCATGAGTGAACTAAGCAGGTTTTGCTTTTGACTCACTCTACACAGTACACCAGCAGAAACAAAGTCACAATGACCAGAAGTTATTTTGTCTCTCAGTCTGCTTCTCAGACAATGAGATTTTATGCACAAGCCCCTCTTTAGCCACAGGAGAAGAAATAAGAACCAGCTGGTCCTTGGGATGCAGCTACCACCCCAACAGCCCTAGGTCACCTTGTCACTGAAGCATGCATCATAAAATCATAGAATCATGGAATCATAGAATCATAGCACCATGGAATCATGGGATCTTAGAATAGTTTGGGTTGGAAGGGACCTTAAAGATCATCTGGTTCCAAGCCCCTGTCATGGGCAGAGAGACTTTCCACTATCCCAGGTTTCTCCAAGCCCCATCCTGTGGGCACTTCCAGGGATGAGGCAGCCACAGCTACTCTGGGAAACCTGTGCCTGTGCCTCACTACTGGCTGAGGTAAACGTAAGGAGCCCTGCTCTGTGGGCTGCACACTCATCTCAAAAGTAAACCTAAACCACTGGCATATGCAATGTCTGTCACCTTTGGTGGGGAACACTTGAATCATCCCAGCAGCTTCTTACAGCCTCCGGAAATGCTCAGGAGCTCCAGTCCCCAGCTAGGACAGTTCTGTGAAATTACACATTTGCAAAAAATAAACCAGCAGCAAATGATGGTGAGTGAAACTCTGCCTTGCCTTTTATGCTGCAGTAAGTACCTGCTGTTGTACCACTAGAAACAGAAACACTGCTACTCCTTACCGGGAACCTGTTGGCAAGGAGGTCAGGTCCCAGCCTGTAAGCGGACTGTGCTCAGGCTCAAATATACTAATGATGATGACAGAGAAGCACCTAAACCTCGTGGCATGGCCCTGCTGAACATTTCTCTGGCTGTACAATCACATTTTGCCTCGTTTCTTACAATGAAGAGTTCATACATTAAGCTCTACAAAGTCATTTAGAGCAACTTTCAAACCCCAGACCGCCCACTCTGCCTTCCTCTGCCCCCACAGCCGCTGGGATAAATCCGGACCTACCCAGCCACCCTCGGTAGAGATCAGTCACTCTGAAAGACACCAGAGAGAGCCACAGATTTTCTAACTTCACTTTGGATGAAACCCCAAGACTCGCTCATCACATCTCGGGGTATTTAGCATTGACTTTAATTAAAAACCTCCCCGTGCCAAACCACATGCAGATGCAAACCGACGCCTTCAGCGTCTGCAGCGCATCGCCCGAAAAAGCTGCGCTGCTCCCTTCAGTCTGAGGTAGGTGCATGAAGTAGGGACCTGCCTGTAAAATTTCCTCTTGTTCTGCAAAGCCTCTCTGTCTCTCTGCACTGCCCCCGTTTACCACAGTGCAAAAAACCCCACAGTCAGACAAATATATTCTTGGGAAGGAAGGGGGGGCTGGTGGAGTGGTTTTTGAAGGCAGGCCAGAGACTATTGGAAACGGGGGACACACAGAGTGTTTTAACTGCTGTGATAATTCTGCATAAAGAGATGTTAAGGCTCTAGCTCCTTGCTGTAGCATGCCATGTGTCCCTGAATAAAATTACTGCCATGCAGGCTGTTAGCAGAGGAATGCGTAAACAGACAATGTATCCTTGCATCAGTTCCACAAAATGTTGCACAACACAAATGCCTCTCGATGTGTCATTTCCTGCTTGGCCACCAGCCCAGCTCCTGACAGGCAGTCAACAAAAAAAAAAAAAAAAAGAAAAAAAAAAGAAAAAAAAAAAAAAAAAGAAAAAAAAAAAAAAAAAAAAAAAAAAAA
>VZRX01003480.1:0-54075 GCA_013398075.1 Notiomystis cincta
ATGCCCGCCGGTCGGCGACATCCGTTTCCTATTGTTTCTCCTTCGATAATTAGCATTTCTAAAGAGGAAAAAATTTCTCTAAAAAACGTCGACATGTGTGTCTATACTTTTACATATACATCAGTAAACACTTAAGCTGGATTCATTAATAATTCAATAGCCTACTTAAGATGTCAGCCTATTTAAAATAAAGTGTAAAATTCTTACACTGAGTATTAAAACCTAAGTTTAATATATATTTTTAAAAATGAAATAAAATTCAAGGTGAAAATCATGAACATTTGCTACTAAAGTTTTAAAGAACATAAAATCAACCCAGCTGATGGAATTACCATCTGAACATCTGGAACAAGAATTGGCTGAAGTGAACCAGCTTTTGATAAAAGGGATTTTTCTACATGTGCAGAAAGGATATTGGAGCTGAACAAGCTGAATAATCTGAAACAGCAATGGCAGTAAATTCCAAGCTCAGAAACTAACTGGGGACTACCCACCAAAAGCTTGTTTTCATGGCTGAACTGTGAATAAAAGCAGGGAATGGACGTGCCACCTCTCTTCAGGATTATGTTTTGAGGGATACTGACCAGCAGCAAGCACTGTGATTCACCAGCTGTAAATGATCTGCCAAAATCATCTGAGTTTTATGAAAAAATATACAGTGATGAGCTTTGCATGGGTTCTTCTGTGGACAGGCACACCTGTTTGCCAGGTTAGTTAGATATAATTAATGAATAAACATGTGATACATGGACACGTCCCTGCAGGGGACAAACTGAGCTCCCCCTCTCCTGCAAACACAGGAGATCATGGGAATGCTCCAGTAACACAGGACAAACTATGTTGCATTTCTTATGATAAAGTATGATGGAAAAAGGACTTAAAAATCACAGGCCTTTCCTGTCCCCCACTGTCACTCAGCCCACAGAAACCCCATGGGCTGCAGCAATCAGTGTGAGCCCCCAGTGAGCTACCAAAGCTGCATTAAGTGTGTGGGGGTATTTTTAAATTCAACATGTCATATTTTGCACATGGGAAGACATTAAGGCAAGCTGCCATCCTACTTCCCATGAAAACTATGCAGCTGATTGCTCCTGCATTAACAAGCTGGGAGACATACATCAAAGGAGAGCTGGGACAGTGACACGGCCCCCAGTGACTTCAACCAACATAAGTTTCAGGCAGTTTCAAAACATTTGTCTCATCCAACTCAAACGTAGCCATGACATTCCCAAACAGGGGGTGTCAGAAGTGAGTTTTTGCTCTGCTCAGAGGTCAGATCCCCTGCCCTGCCCCAGGTCTCAAGACTGATTCAACCTGGAATTTGCCTTCCTTGGGAAGGCAGCTGGCACAAGTGCTGTGCAAGCCTGCCAGCAGCTTTTTGAGTGTCACAGGGGGAAGTAATCTCTATAAATAATGATCTGAAAACTTCCAGCATCAATACAGGGTTATTGTGAAATGGCTGAATGAGACTCCACAGACTGTTGCTGTGGGGAGGATGAGAACTAGAGGAGGGAGGCCTGCGAGGAAGGCAGCAGGGGTGACAAGCATAGCATACTTTTAGGCTGGGGGGAGTTGTGCTCACATGCACCTCAGACGGACACACACCCTTTCTAGGGACTCCAGCACTGTGGGAAAAGTTGGTTTGCATGTCCTGATGTCCCTCACAATGCCTGGGCTAGGGGCAGCAGCTCCTCCAGCAGGGCAGGATAAGGAGGGGGATTGAGTGCACAAACATAATGTAAATTTGAACGAAACCCAGAAAAAAATTGCAGCAAGAAGACATGCCAAGAGACAAAATGACAACTTCCAATTATATTATGTTTGTCTTTCCCCTCCATCCCTTGTTGTAGGTATTTGTCTTACATTTGAAACCGACACAAGCAGCTTCTGAAGGCAAGAACCTACAGCTGCAGAACACCAGAGTGCCTCTGTCCTGGTGAGGTAAATACTGTGCTGGTACAGGAGGAACAAGAGCATCTCTGAGAGCTGAAATTTCCATCTGCACTCTGTTTGGTGAGGGCTGGTATCATTTGTTTGTTGGTGCCCTGCAGCAGATCTGCCTCTCTGCTTGAATGCTCCCATTTCACAAAAAAAAAAGGCCTTCCAGCTTTCTAGACCAGCTCTGTTGCTGGCAGGAGGGGGAAATGTCAAACTAGCACAGAATGATATTTAAAGAGAAGCATTACCCGACAGAGCAAGCAGGTCTGCAGGGGATGTTTCTGAACCAGAGCTAGGACAAACTCTGGAACAACATTTCCCTGCGTGTGCGCCAGTGCCCTCACTGGGGACTTACCTGTCTCTTTGGCATCCCTGCCCGTCACTTAAACCAGAGATTCCCCATGGTGACAATACCAGGCCAGATGCTGAGGAAGACAATGCCATTGCTGTGATTCTCTGTGGCTCTGCAAGCTGGGGAGCAGGTGCAGCACCCAGGGAGGATCTCCCTCTGAGACATTTGGGTTCCTTGCACATTCCCAACCTCTGCCACACACACCATGGTGAATCTTCTGTTGTCACCTACTTTCTGGTAATCAGGACCACCATCTAGCCTAATCTGAGCTCTACCTGGTGGGAATTGTCTGGAGGACTCTTTCAAGGGCAGCACTGCTCAGCTCAGTGACTGGCTGTAAAAAAGGCACTGAAAGTCCTGACTTCAAGAATCTCATTTAATAAAAGCTGGGAGTTTTTTAAAGAATCCCTTAATCCAAGTTATATCTAACAGTAGCTGTCTGGACAGTAATAGCTGATGAGGAAGAATGGAGAAGAGACAACTGAGATGAGATATTACCAATATGTCCAAATATATTAAAGGTGTGTGTCAAGAAGAGGGGAACAGGCTCTTTTCAGTGGTACCCAGTGGGTGCCAAGGGACAATGAATACAAACTGGAACACAGAAAGTTCCATTTGAACGTGAGGAAAAATTCTTTACTGTGAGGGTAACAGAGCACTGGAAAAGGCTCTGGAAAAGAGCACTGGAAAAGAGAGGGTGTGAATTTCTTTCTCTAGACACATTTAAAACTCACCTGGATGTGATCCTGTGCAATCTGCTCCAAGTGAACCTGCTTGAGCAGGGGGCTTGGACTGGGTGATCTCCAGAGGTCCCTTCCAGCTCCATCCATTCTGTGATCATCAAGGCCAGGAGCAAAATAGAGGTTAGCTCCATCCCACTGAGAGAAGTGTGTAGAATCAGATATTTCTACACACAACCTTCTCCTAGAGATTTCAAACCTCCCTCAGCCTGAGGGAATAACAGCAATTTACACTTTGCACACCGTGGGGGAACGTGCTAAAATCACCCCAGGGAACAATTACAAGTACAAGCCCAGCAATGCCCCAGGTACACCTGCAAGAAAAGCGCTTTGGACACTAAAGCCTCTGTTTTCTGTACTAATGTGGGGGGATAGCAAATCTACAGCTGCCATTGGCGCTCTGTTGCATTGCAGAATTACATCTTCTGTGCATCATTACTTGAGGATGAATATTCAGCTATAGAGAAGACAGCTGGGAGGGCTATTGTGAGACAGGAAATCCTATAGATAGCACAAAGCTCATCTCCACATGCCTTTTTCTCCAAAAACCTTCAAAAGTCAAGTCACAGTAAGAACTCAGACTCACTGTCAATCTGATGAAATTTAAATATCAACAGCAATTGATGTAACAGCAGTACAGGGCCAATGTGTGCACAAGTTCTTATTTTCTTCAGATGATCACAGATCAGGTCCACAAGCTGGTTTTCTAGTCAGCAGCTGTGTCTCAGCTATTGATTAAATTTTAATTAATCAAGCTGAAAAAGGGTGTCACTGCTTGCAAGTTCAGCTTCTCAGACTCAAGTTCGGTTCATCGTACTTATTTTGCTTTTCAGGAAGAACTACTAACAAAATCATCACTGTGAGGCTGCAGCAGCATTCCTTGTCAGGCACGGGGAGCCAGCAGCAGGAGACAACTGACTTCTCCAAGCCTTGAAGTCCAGCCACTCTCTGATGCTCCTGGTTATTGGTTTATCCTGATGGCACACCAACTCATTATCAAATTGGCAAGAACTTTCCATGTCATATTCATGCTACAGTACAAGCTGTAATGCTGATTTCCTTATGGCTTTAACTGTCTGCCCTGTACATTGCTCAGAAATGCAGCCTCAGCTTGACAATAATTACATTTGGCAATTATTAACTCTCCATCTGTGTAACCTTCTCTCAGTTTTGAGCATTTTACAATTGTCCTTACTGTAACAGTGAAGTGATTCTTTTCAAGGAAAGGCCTTTGAAGTGTGGAGTGCTTTGGGCTGTGTTTTCACAGGTGGGAAACAGAGACAGCGGTATGAAGTCCAAAGGTCACCCAGGATGCAAAGCTGAAACACTAAACACAGAGATCCCAACACCAGGCTCCTTGTTTAAAATGCACAAGATCCGAGCTCAGTATCCTTGTGTATGTGATGCAAGGCAGAATAAAAATAGCAGTGGAAAGAGCTCCCTCCTATTTTCCTTTTCTTTCATGGGTTTACAAGAGCATCTGTACCAACACCCATCCCCGAATTCAAAGTGTGCCTAAGGAGCCTGCTACAGCTCCTTGTGAGGCTGAGGAACAGCTCTCAGTAGCCATTGAGAGGCAAATGATGTTGCAGACACTGATGTTAAGGCACTGAAGTTTATCCATCTCCCCAGCCACTGCCAAGAAGCAAAGCTACTTCAGTCAGAACAGTTCACTCACGCCCTATATGCAAAATCATGGGATTTTATGGGCAATAGATCTTTGCATGGTTGGTGGTTTCAGCCTTATCAGGCCATGAATATAGCAAATTGGTTTTTGACCTTAGCTCTAGGGTCCTGACCGGTTTTCAAACAAAAATCTGAAAATCCCAGCCTCAAGAGTTTTCCTAGCCTGTTTTGTCTCAGCTCAGCCTTCTCTCCTGCCTGCTCTCAGAAGCACTGGTGGCAGGGATCACCCTTTAACTGGAGAATTTTAGAAGCAAGAATTACAAATTGCTCCTCCACACAGCACCCTTTGACTACCAACCTGCTACATAAGTGAGGATCCAAACCAGATTATTTCAGCATTAGTAACAGATTAAGAAGCAAAGACCTCCCTTTCCCAAACTCTCGGTAAACCCCACATCACTGGGATTCTGTGAGCTCCAAACAGCAGTAACTCCCACGTTATCTTAGCAGGGTTTCAGATTTGATGGTCTAATTCGTATTCTCAGCATTAAACTTGTTTAAGTGATGTAATTCTGCCACAGCACTGACAAATCACCCCAAATGAAAAGCCAGATAATGAGATTTTGCAGATTAAGTTAGTCCCAGTGCAGGTTTCTCATTATGAGGACTAAGTAGAAACCTATTGGAATCCTCCTTATTTCAGAAGGCAGATGAGGTGAGACACTGAGTTACCACTGCTACAGCACGCAGCGAGGCAGGGGGTAGGACAACACTCAGACATGAAAGTGCCAGTCTTGTTGAGTTTGTGTCTGTTTTAACTTGAGCTCATCTTTACACCAAGACTTGCTGCATATGGAATAACACAGGTACATGCAAGTGACTGGAGAGTGAGTATTTCTCAAGCGTGAGAGGGTCAGGCCCTCACTTCTCATGGAATTGTGGCCAGAGACAGCACCTCCCTCCATTAAACATTGAAAACACATGCTGAGAGAGAGGACTGAACTCATTCCTTTCCCACAGAAAGGCTTCAGGAATGTGTGGAGCAATCCCAGCTGGGCGACTGCAACCCCAACCGACCATTAGTCTGAATTTTCCTCACAATTCACATGTACATGAAGATCTCACCCACCTGGAAAACACCACCAACTTCAGCAGCCAGTGCTCAGTCTTCATTCTGTGGAGAGCCCCATTCCTCCTCGTGAACAGGAGTGTGCTGCCTTCCTCAGTCTCCTTCTGGCCCCAGGAATCTTTCCCTTATTACTACACACGGTGACACTTTCAACAGGCAAGGCCAGAAGACATTTTGGTTTGGGTTTGTGGCTTTGGGAAAGTAAAGTCCTTGTTAAAATGCCCGGCAATGGTAAGAATGTAACAATGAGAACCAATAGGCAAAGTTAAAAATCTGGAAGTGGTATCCCAAGTTCACAGAAGGGGGATCACATCTGCTCAGTAAAGTTTGCAGCTATTTCTGTATGGCTTTGCTTAAACTAAATGATGGCTGAATGCACCCGTTTATCCTGGCCTTGTTCTTCAGCCAAGTTTCCTATTTCCACAGGAGAAGCTCTGCTCAGCTCACCATTAATATTTGTCCTGGAATTGCAGCAAAAGGTCCTTGAACTCCCAAGCACTGTCTCTGATGGAGAAAGAACTCAGCAATTCCTTAGTGTTTACACATTCTTAAGAAAATGTTACTGATATTTTCCTATGTTAATGATCCTGTGTGTTTCTTGGAGAAATATTTCAGTGAAAATTGTTGTGTTAAAAATCAAAGTAGGTTTAAAATTGAGGTGCAGATCACTTCTGTTTAAGTTTTAACTATAACTTTATGGATATCTCAATATAGTTAAGACACTGCAAACATCTTCTAAAATGTGATTAATTTTCTTTTACCTGTGGCTCCACCTCTTTTTCTTATTTTGTCTCTTTTTTTACTTTCAGTGCAGAATTACTGTGCTGCCACAAGTTTTCACTTAACCACCAACTAAAGCAGCAATTTAATTGTGAAGTTTAATTCTACCTTGTACACTCCAAGTGCAATTATTTATTTAAACATGGGGATAATTGTAAACAGAGCTAGTCCAGAAAAAAAGCTACTTATGTTAAAATATCTGCCAGATTAAGCTGCTAGGTAATGTTTACACCATCCTGAGAGTGCTGTGTGGAGAATCCCAAGCTGGATCTGGAGGTAGGTGGTGGAAGAGAAGCCAATTAAGTTGGTCTGGTGGACTTTGCTCCTGTAACTGGATTATTTCTGGGATTCATTGGTGTGCTGATGGTGCTGTACTGTGTCAGACACAAACAGCCTGGTTTGAACCAGTCCTGGGCTTTCTCAAGAGAGTGCTACACAGCATTATCACATCATTAGAGGCATCAGGAAAGCAGGAATTACTGTGCCTACAAGTGACAAAGCAAGTTCTGTTACAATGATCTCATCTGCAGCCTGTGTGAATTAAATATATATTGATTTATATATTTAAATGCCCATAAATCTGTGCAGCGATAACTGCAGAGGAAGAACAAGGGAAAAAATACAGCCTGTCTGCAGAGCGGATTTATACCCAGCCCATTTTTCTACCTTGAACTTTAGTTTTAACAGCCACCTTGCAATTATTCTTAATATTGATCTTGGCCACGCTGAAGGCAAAGATTCTCCCTGACTGCAGTGGGGTCAAGTTTGCACTCAGTTTTTGTTAGTACAAATCAATTACAATGTCAAAGTTCCCTTGGGACATACAAAAATTCCTGTAAATTCTGGTCTGCATTCTCAGTGAAACTCAACTTTCAGAAGAAACAAAAGCTCATCCTCCATTTGAATTTGAAGAGTTGGAAGATGTTTCCCAGGTTGTTTAATGACAAGGAAGTCTGTAATCATTCATTGTTATATACAAGATTAAACTGGGCATTTCACAGAGTGCCATAAAATTCTTGGTCCATCAGTGAACCAAATGAAATTACCTATGAAGGCCTGATAACTTGGGGAAAAAAGCCAATCTGGCCACCCCACACCCACATCTGTAACCTACTCAGAATTATAGAATTTTTAGGTTAGAAAAGACCTTCAAGATCGTTGAGTCCAGCTGTAAACCTAACTATGCTAAGTCCACCGGGTGCGTAAGTGCCACTCCAGAGACATCTAATGGACTGGTTTAGGACTGCTGGAACAGGTTTGAAGTTCTGTCCTATGAAAAGAACCCTGCCATTAAGACTGAAATGTCTGAACTTTGAATCTTTAAAGACTTATTCCCTATGAGAATCACAGAATGGCTTGAGTTGGACAGGACCTTGAAGAACATCCATTTCCAACTCCCTGCCATGGGCAGGGACACCTTCCACTATTCCAGGTTGCTCAGAGCTCCATCCAGCCTGGCCCTGGACACTTCCAGGGATGGGACAGCCACAGCAGTTGCGTAATACACTAAGAGGGAAAATAATCCCCTTGGAAATATCTTCCCCTCCAGCTGCTGCCAGGAATCCTCTTCATCATTTTAAGAGTTACCAACCCTTATCACGAAATCTGGAACACCAGAAAAGTACCCATGATGCGAAAGTTTACCAGAATCAGTAAATATTTGGTTTAAATGCAGCAAAGATGGAGTGAGAGAGAAGAACAAACAATGAACAAACAATCCATCCCATTCTGCTTTATCCCAAAGGAGCTGAGGGAGCAGCATGTCACACACAAGTGTCTTAGTTGCAGCATGGGACAGAATTGTATTTTAGATTATTTCTATAATTAGTAGTTCTGACTTTGTTCTACCCCCCCCCCACACTTTTTTTTTGGTGAAAAATCTATTTTTCTTGCAGCTGCATCTGGAGTTTCATTCCATTTCATCTTTGTGTTTATCTGCAAGCTCCCACAACATGGGAGTGTTTCCCATGGCTCTTTACCAAAGCAACTGTAAGACTCCTGCAATAATGACCTTTGATTTCTGAGATATGCAACACGTGTCTTTATACTGGAAACTTCATGTTCCTTACAGAACTTGGACACAAAATATATAAAAATTACCACAGGAGACCAAATACATGGTTTTGATTTTTTTAAAGACAATCTAGGAGCAGGCACTAAATCACTGTAATAAACCACAAGCAAGACAGGCCTGAAAACTGTTGTGATTTAAAAAGTTCTAAAGCTGGGGGTTCATAAAGGGGCACTGTCATAAAGACCTGAGTGGTCATGACTAAGAGAGAGACAGAAGATGAGAAACAACTCTTGGCTGGCTCCTCCAGCTCCAGAAGCAGCAATCCACAAGTCAAACAGTAATCTGCAAATGAAACTAGCAAGAGCCCAAAAGAGGAGAAGCCGCTCTTCCTGCAACAATCGTTTTAGGAGTCAGCCTGTGTCCATTGCTGCCCCCAGGAGAATGGGCATCCTGAACACCAGAGGGGCTGGAACACAAATTCCATGGACAATGAAGTGCAGGCAACCCAGAGCTGTCCAGAGCAAATCTTTAGAAGCTGATTGTATCTTGCTGAAACAACACTAAGCACTAATTGCCTTTTTGTTTGTTTAAGGGATTTATCATCTCTTCAATGAAAACAGTGTCTGATACTGGAACTGCATTTACAGATTGAAAAAACAGTCTTGAAATTCTTAAGAGACCTGAAAAATCAAATGTATATAAAGCACAAAGGAAGAGGAGGGGCAGGCATTGATCTTTACTCTCTGGTGACCGATGACAAGACCCAAGGCTGTGGATATATCTGGAGGAGAGCTGTGCATATATCTGGAGGAGACAGAATTAATATTTTGGGGGAAAAATGAGGGACTCAGTAGTGGACAGGTAGGGAAAAGTTTGGAGGCAAAACCTGACAAAGTCTCTGGGGTAGAGAATGAACACTTTGAAAGAAAAATTAATTGATAAGTAGTGGGCACATAGAGAAAGTTGTGGGGGTAAATCTTGAGAAAAGCTCCATGGTATTAAATAAATACATTGAAGTAAAAATGAGGGAATCAGTGGAGGAAAGGTAGGGGAAGTTTTTCTTTCTAGATTGTGGATAATTGGAGAATATTTGGGATAAAGAAATGGAATGCACGAGGGAAGCTTCACATTCCCAAGAGATTGCCTTGGGGGTGTGCAGCTTCTGAACTGGACCAATAAGTCAGGCTCCCACAGAAACCTTCCAAGAGTTGGAAGGGACAGGGAAGAAAATAACAAAAGTTGTCTGGGAAGTGCTTTCTCCCAGGTCTGGACTCTGCTGAGGTTAAAAGGACTTAAAAATATTCCTTGTCCCTCTCCTGTTCCCAGCCCAGGACTAAGTTGGTGTTCCCTGAGTGGCTGCAGCTCCCTGGATGTGGAGGGAAGAGGTCTCTGCCGCAGAGTGGAAGAAATGTCCCTGCTGGTTGCTGTGTCCTTGGTGGGCAGAGAACTCTGATCTTGGCAAGGTGGGGTTGTATTGAATCAATCCTGCCCCCTTTTTAATGAGTCAGCAGCAGGGACCACTTTTAGCCTGCTTGAGTTGGGGTCTTCCCAGGTTTCTGAGCTTCTCAAGGCAGGGGCCTGACTTGGTTTGGGAACTAAACACTCTTGTAATTGTCTGATAACATCTCCACGTTTGACAGCCAATCCTTGTGCTGAAAGGATCCCTCTTTCTTCCCTTCAGACAGTCCCAAGGCTCACTGTTCCCATCTGGGAACAGTCCCCAGTTTGGACCTTCTCATAGAGTATCCCTGCAGTCTTCCTTGCTGGGATCCTGCTCAGAAATCCATGGAGTACAAATTTAGCAACTAATTCTCACCCTGCCCAGTTCTAATCCTGAAGGATTTGGTGTCTGCCAAATCTGGAGTCTGCTTCCAACTCTGTTCTTACTGCTTCTGCTGCTTTCCACTTCCCAGGAATTCCACCAACAGAGTGACAGCATTTTCCACCTCCTCCAGGATTCCCTCTGTTTGGTTTGGGTGCTGGAAGAATATCAAAACCTGGGCCTCCAGAGCTTTACTATCAGGAATTACATCCCTGCATTTGTTCATATGCAAATATTATCTCTTCCCAACAAAGCACTGGGCATCCAAGGAATATAGAAATGGATGTACTGACCACTTTTTACACCCCTCTGGAATGTCAGAGCTTGGAAAGAAGGGAAGTTGGGGCTTGTCCTGGTGATACATGTGAGGTGTATTTTAACTAAGAGCCCCTTCCCACATCTTTCTCTGCATCCACCAAAAATCCACCTGTTTATTCCCCCACTGCTTCCTCCCTCTTTTCCTTTATCCAACAGGCGAATATTCCCCTCTGGAATAGCACCTTTCATTCCAAACCTAATAAAAAATGAATCATTTCCTCTGACCTTCATTATTAGGCTTTTTCCTAGAGCTGGTGGATAGAAAATGATCCTCTCCTGGCCCCTGCTGGATTCTGGGAGCAGGGATTCTTTCCCTCTTTCCCCTGCCCCCTTTTCAGGCTTTGTTCCACAGCTTTTGCTTCCAACTGTTTGATCCTTTCCCTCACTCCAGGAGCTCCCAGCAGTTCCACACCCTCTTTTCTCCCATCCTGATAATTTCTCCAGGAACGGATCTGTGCATTTCAATTCCCTTCTCTTTTCTCCAACAATTCCCACCAATCCAGACCTAAGGCTGACATAAGGAGCCCTTGGTGCCCACAATCCAAATCCAGACCCTGCCATCTCTCAACCAGCAACTCCAGACACACAATCCTGGAAAATCTGCATTAATTCAAACCTAGCATTTAGGACACACTGAATACTTCAAAATTCCCAAGAAACATCCTATTGCCTTCAACTCCTAGGGGTTTTTGCTTTGAACTTACATGGATTTGGGGATCAAGGGATTTCCCTGAACTGAATTTCTAGTATACACTGGAATGCTCAATCCAGTGAATCCAGGGAGTGTTAAAAGCTTAGTCCAACCTGTGCCACCATAAATTTTTGCCAAATATCCCCCAAAACCCTTAGGATAACAGAACCCACTGAGATGCTGCATTTTTAGTGTTGGAAAGTCAGGAATTACCTTATTATCCTACCTTCTTTTTAATGAGTTGTTTTAACTAGTCATCAGAGGGATCACTTTTAGCCATCTTTAGTTAAGTTTCACAGATTTATTGTTGTTTTGATCATGAAATCACCAAAACCTTAAGTTTGCTGAATTAACCCTGAAAAGCTTCAATGAACAAATCCTGAGGGAACTGAGGACTGGATATCTGGGATCTTATGGCCCTTCAAGGACACGTTGTGGTTACTCACTGATTTTGGTGCCAAGGGAAACTCCAAGTTAAGAATAATCAAAATATGAACCAGTTCTCATGAAAATCAGCTTTCCAAAACTTTATTCAGAATAAAAAAAGATGGGAATGACCTTGGCAAAAAAAAAATCTATGCATATCCCACAGTGATACAGACCAGCAGCAAGATCACTTCTCTCATATTTCTGCTTTTTACCTTCCAAAAAAGGGACTAAAACCTGAAAAATTGAGTAGTATTTCAATTTTGGAGCATAATATTAAAGAACAAGTTTCAGAAGCACACATCAAAAATTCAAGACTTGAGGCAAACATCAAATTAATTAAATGAATAACAACATCATCTAGTTGAGGTTCCTCAAATTAACTGTAGTATCTTTGCCTTTTAATTCTTGCTGAAAAATGAACCTTTTAAAATACACAGTACCCACCTGTTGTACAGGCACAAAATAAAACACAACCCAATCTTTAAAAATTGCTATTGTACAGTGACACCTGTAGCTACCTCAGCACCCACAGTACTTCATACATGACTAAACATCCTTTCAGTCACTCTGATGTCATCACCAGAAAAAGGTTTTTAATTTCCTAGACTCCTTGCAGGACACCTCTAACCTCAGCAGCATCTCAGAAGCAGAAGGTTGGGCATGCAAGCTGCCTGCTGTGTCCTAAAAACTAGGTAAAAGGCTGCTGTAAAAAAAGGATATTAAAAAAAATAAAAATTGAAGCTGTAGTAAACAGCTTCTAGGAAACAGTTTTAGACTCAGTGAGACACTCGAATTTGCTGCGATTTAAGGCTGTTCCCGTGCATCCTTACCAAGCAAACCCTGGGGAGCTTTGCCTGATCGAGACACGGAGGCAATCGGGTGCTACTGCACCCAGGGCAGAGTTGCCTGCTAGAACCACCCCGACAATGAAACCTGGGCTCCCTTCAGTCCAAATCCATCTCTCGGAAGCAATTGACAAGAATATCTCATCCAGTTTTCACCCAGCATTTTTTTTCACTGCCCAGGACATGCAGAACAAGTGCTTTTGTACTCCTATGCCATCACCCAGTACTTAGGAGTAAAAACAAAATTAAGAATTTTTTTTCAGTATTCCACACTTTATCAAGCAAAAACTTCAAGGTACTCATGGAACAGTACCCAAAGTCACCTGTCGTTTCTTTCATTGCCCAGGGATGAGAACCAGCTGGAAAAGTGTTTGCGCTTGAGAGAGGCTACTCCAAAATACAAAGGAAACCCATTTTTTAACACTGCCTACCTCTCTGTTTTGATTAACAAGGCAGCTCCAACAACTTCAGTCCTAAATGGTTAATTGGCATCCTTCAACTCAACAAGCATCTTTAAACTGATGTTGCAAAGGTATGGATACAAGGCAAACATTCCTGGCCCTTAGAGCTCTGTAAGGATTACAATTTGGCATAAGCAAGGTGAATAATCCAACACTTTTCACTGTTTTCATAGTTCATATTGAATAAAATCCTGGGTATGCACAGTGTTAGGAAGTAGGATATTACTGCCACTTGATTACAGCACTAAGAAAAAGCATAAATGAGTGTGTGCTGCCCTGAGCAGCTGCACTGTCCTCCCTGGACATGGAGCACACACCACAGAGCACGAGGCATCAACACCTCTCCACACACACGTTAGCACGGTTACGTGTCTTACTTGCCAGAGAGTCTGAAAATATGAAGCATTTTTAGTGTAAATGTATTTTCCCAGCACTGTGCATCAGCCACCTCTGCAACTTTGTCCTGTTCCCCATTAAATTTTTTTTTTTTTCTTCCCTTCTACACAAGATCCTTGAATTACTACTCATATTTAGAAGGAGAACCTCATATCCTTGGCATAGCCCAATTTATCCAGGTTGGGAATGCAAGCATACTGGATCATTGGAGGAGGTCCACACATGAGGATCAGAACATCGTTCTGAGGTGGGGGCAGATGCTCTCTGATCATCTCTTGGTTCACAAATCCTTGGCTGTAATCCCAATCTGTTAAAAAAGAAATGAAAGTAGGGGAAGGGAAATGAGGTTAAAAGGAGGAAAAGAGAGATACAAGTCACTTTATAAAGGAGAAATCCAGCTGATGAAGTTGTTCCCTGTTGGAACACTTACAGTGACAGTCAGTTTTACTGGGATTCAGGTTTAACCATCACATCCCCAGCCCTGGATGCACAACAAACTTTTGCTGCTGCTGACTCAAACTTCTGGGCACTGTAAGACTGACATATTTTTTTTTAATCTCAGTTTTGGTAAGGTTTCACATATGACAGTGAAAGTCTTGAGGAGGTCTAAGGAGGAACTTTTATCGCAGCTGCTAAGATCAGTTCACAATTTCCCCAAAGAAGGAATGGCGATCAGAAATTCCAGAGGAACACTAATTGCAGTGAATGACAGAACAGCACGAGACTGGGGAGGGCAAGACCCTTCCCACATCGTACCAGAGGTGTATTCTTGGTCACAAGGTAGAAGAGGCATATGGCTTTTCCTTCTCTGCCCCAAACTTCCACTGAATAGGAGTGTGAATCTATCCTGATGTGGGTGGGCATGACAAGGAATGGCAACAAAAAAACCCTCAAGGAATGGCACTGTTCAGCCTTCTCTTCCTCCAGCTTGTTCAGCAAGCTCAGGCAGGGATCTGTGCCCGTGAGCTACATGGTTCCTCTGGCACTGCAGCTGCCTCAGGGCAGGCTATAAACACAAGGATAACATTTTATATTCATGGCTGTGAGGAAGGAGAAAAGAAGGTCACCCTCCAGAGGAGACAATGGTAAATATTCAGGTGTAGCCATGGGAGGAAAGCTGCACTGCCACTGGCCTGAGGCGAGCTTTGGAAACACTTCTCTGCTTACTGAGTCTCTGTGCATCCCTGTGAGGAGAATTATGCTACTGGATGCACTCAGACATTTACTGAGCAAGAAATGAATCATGAAGCTCAGAAATGCACACATGACATAGCATGTGTCCTGTAAAACACATTAATACTCGTGATTTTCACATGAAGGGGCATTTCAGGTCTTACTTTCAGGTGCTGTGTCCAGTGTGTACCAACACTTGAAACGACTGGGATTCTGAGCCTGGATCTCATCGAGCTCGGAACGTAGCAGGATATCCTTCTCAGTCTGCAGGACAAGGACAACAATGGTCACACCCTGCATGTGAGTGCAGCCCTCAGACGGCCACAGAGCAGCAGCTACTGCACAGCCCTGAGAGATGGAAGAGATGATTCAACTCCATTTTACAGGCTGAAGAGACCAAACCCAAGTTATTTCCATGCCTAGCCTGTGGCAGAGCTAATAAAAGGCCCATAACTTTCCCAAATCCTGACCATGCAATGCCTTCCCTCTAAAAATAAAACAAAGCAGAACCATTACTTAATCAGGGAATCAGAAGAATAAAGCCCTTTTCAGCACTGTCACATCAAAAAACTAATCATGACTGCACAGAAATATCTCCCTACCCCTTCATACTGTGCCATCCAGCCAGGAAATTGCCAGGTTTTTCACCTTTGCCAATTTAAGTATCATCAGCACTGCCATAAGGAGACTGCTTGGCTTTTAAAAAGCATGTGTAATGAACAACCCAAAGGGTATCAAGTTCTGGCTGGAACAACAAACATTACTCAGGGTATCAAGTTCTGCTCCTCCCTGATGCAGCATGACTGAAGGCCAAAGGAAAGCCGTATTTCCCTAAGAGCACCTGCAGACCAGGCAGGAAGGAAAAGGGTAGGGACTGAAAGTACTGCCACCCCCTGCAGCCTTAGTAATTTGGCACTGAGGTCACCACTAAGCCTGTAACTGTGGGAGTAATGAGGAATGTGCAGCAGCTATTCCAGAGAAGGTGCCTGTTCCTGGATCTGCAGCTGTGGGTGCTCCAGAAAAACTCCTACTGGCTCTGGCCAACTCAAAGTGTGCCGGCCAGAAGCACAACAGGAGCCCATGCCCATTGTTTTAAACACTTCAAAATATTTTTAAAAATTGCTTTCTATTTGTGCAGTTACTGGGTGCAAGGACTCTTTTAAAGCCAGGGACTGGTATTTCCATAGGCTGCTGCTAACACACAGTGAACCGTTCTCCAGGCTCTCCCTCCAAGCTGCAGTGGGTTTTCCATGCTGCTAAAGCAGCTCCAGCCCTGGGTTAATCATTCTGAATCATTCCTAGCAAATCTTGGCCCTCCTGCCCTGATATCACTACACTTTATGCCAAATCCAAGGGCTCCAGCCAGCAGTAAAGAGCACTGGCAGGGCTGGGCAGAACAGGGAATGTCAGCACTTGGATCACAGCTCCTGGGCAGAAAAATCTCAGGTTATAACTCAGGTATCACAGGACTGCCTGGGTTGAAAGGATGTTAAAGCCCATCCAGTTGCACCCCCTGCCATGGGCAGGGATACCTTCCACTATCCCAGCTTGCTCAGAGTCCTGTCCATCCTGCCAGGGTTGAGGCAGCCACAGCTTCTCTGGGCAACCTGTGCCAGAGTGTCATCACCCTCACAGGGAACAATTTCTTCCTCATATCCAATCTAAACCTGCTCTCTGTCAGTGTAAGGCCATTCCCCCTTGTCCTGTCACTCCAGGCCCTTGTCAAGGGTCTCTCTCCATCTTTCTTGTAGGCCTAGATATGGCACAAATGAAATGAGGACACACTGAATAGGAGAAGAAAAATAGAGGAGAGCCTAAAGAAGTTAGAAACCAAAAGCAAGAAGTGAAGCTCACCACAAATAATAACTCATAATCCAGAAACAAATATTCATTAGAGGGAGAAATTAAATAGCAGAAAGATTCACAGCAAAAGAACATCAAGCAAAGAAGGTGTGCTGCCCAGCAGTACACCAGCATTTGGGTTATCCATGAAATCTCTACTGCAAGGATTGCATGGATGAGAGAGCTTATCTCTGGCCAGCATGCAGGATGCCACACCTCAAGGAGCAAGAGAAGCACATGAAGAACTGACAGAGGGGATGGAAATGAAAGCAGACAGCCAAGCCGAATCACAGCTCTGTAACTGAGGGACCTGCTGGAGACCATAGTTGATATTAGCCTCACCCACAGTGTCCTCAGACAGAAAGATTCCACAAACACTGCTGCAAAGCTGGGGAGTTACAATTGCTGGAGGAGACAAATGTACACCTCCTTCATGTTTCCACTAAGACAGCTCTAAAAGTCTGCCCGAAACATTAACAACTTGCATGAAGGAATGCAGGGCTTTAACATTCATAAACTGGAGTAATGAGTCACAGGAAGGCAAACATTAGCAAACATTTCGGTAGCAATGCTAAAACCCCAATTTATTACAATGCTTTTATATGGGAGGTTTCCAACATTTCAGTTCACTTCTCCCCTCAGGGCTTGTATCTCTGCCCCAGACTTCCTCAGAGAGGATTTAATTTGCAGGGTGGAGTTCTGCTAGGTAAGTAAAACAGTACAAACAGAAAAAAGGGACAGAATTACCTGATTAGCAAACAGCAGCTGGCAAATGGTGGGGTCATCCTTGTCCTTTATGATTGCTCGAATGATCTGCAGCATAGGTGTTATCCCTGGAACAGAGAGGCAGGTCAGTGATGTGAAGATGGGGAGTAAAAGAAGGGACAAGTGGGAAAATGTGAGCAAATGCATCTACCAGCTGTCAGAAACCACAGATGAATCCTTACAGACACCTACCAGTCCCTCCTGCAATCATCCCCACGTATTTCACCGTCTTGGCAACTGGTTCAGCTTTCTTTTCTGGGCGAATATCAAACTTGCCTGAAGAGAGAAAGAGATGGAAACCACTGAAGGAAGCAGGAAACATCTCCTGCTATCCCTTTCCAGCACATCCTGCTAAACTGACTTCATTTCAGTCCTGTCACCCTTCCCTCCCAGGGAGCAGAAAAGGTGACAATGCCCTGAATTAGAGCGATTCCGAAAGATGATTTTAAGACACGAGGTGGTAACATCAGACACTGACATGGGTTGGGACTTATCCCTGACCACAGCCTACATACAAACCACCTGTATTTGTTTACTCACATCCCATACCCCCAGTGACATTCACAAGCCCAGATTCTGGAAACAGCTCTACACTAAGGATTGATCTGCTTGAGAGTTTATTTCCCCCGTGCACATTATTTTAAGGGAAAACATAAAACATGCATGTTTTTTTATTTTGTTTTGTTTTTTTTCCGAGCCAATTTGCCTGTTTCAGCCAAACACAAGGGAGAGTCTGAAACTCCCCAAAATGCTGTGTTGTATTCACAGCTCTCTTCACCCAGAATAACATGAATGCTACATACAAAGCTCTGGAAAACCACGTGTCTGAGTTCTGCTTCACACAAAACTGCCAGAAGGTTTTTGTGACACATTTGTGGCTGCATCATAGTAAAGTGATATATTTTATATTGACATATAAGTAATGCCTACATAAAGTTCATTTTCACTTGGGAAATTAGCAGTGGACAGTGCAAATACCCAGTGTTTTGTCACTGTATAAACTATATCCATATAAGAATGGAAAAAACCCATCCCCTATCTGAGAACAGAATCAATTAAAAGCACTTCTATGGTAATAAGACATTTTTCCTGTACTGTATACTCTGGGTAAATTCTATCTTCCGAAGCAGCCTTGCCTTTTCCTTTGTACACAAGGAGGCCACTTGGTCCTCTGAAGTCAATGGTGTCCCCTATTTTCAGGCTGTCCAAGTATTGAGACATCTTCCCCCCATCAGGAAACTTGGGATGGACACCTCTGAAGTAGACCTGTTAAAAACAGTAACGAAGCAATTCAATCTCACAGCTCAGAGATAAACATCTGCCCTTCAAATATTTAGGTACAAATACTCCTCATGCAAAGAACACAATTATTCCATGAAGAACTGAAATGTCTGACTGACAAAAGATCAAAATGCCACTCCTGCCAGAATTTTTGGACAGAGACCAGTGATTTCCCCATTGTAGTTCTGCAACACAAAAAATTGGTAATAATCAACATAACTTACACCCAAGTTTAAAAGGGGCTAGAAAAATAAAGAAAAAACCCCAAACACTGTGATTTCAAAGCGCAAAATTCTAAGGAAATCCAGTGCAGATATTCATATTTTAAATTCCTAACAGCTTTCAATGATAGGTAGTCTAGCTACCAAGAGGCAAAACAAAAAGTACATTATCACAAAACTTAAAAATCACATTCCTAGCAATTAAATCAATCATTCACACTGCCTGGATCAGTAATGATAATGATCACCTCTCAGTAATCATAATGTCAAAATTCCATTAGCTTCAGAAGCAGCTGCCTATTCGGGCAAGGTTAATTCCTTATTCCAGAAGGATTAAAAAGTGTATGAACATTTGCAGGTCTACACAGAGGGTGCAAAATGATGCAGAATCTCATGAGACAACCTCACTAAAGAAGTGCCTTGAAAATGCCATGTGGACTGTAGGTAATGGCACATTCCTGAAGAGAAGCCAGCACACCAGACTTCACATAAAGGCACTGTAAAGGTAGCTCAGAAGTTGCCCAGCCTGGGAACAGAACATTCTCACCTTGACAACAAGATCCACAAAGCCCTTGTCATCATCACTGGAAACTGGAGTGTAAGGTCTGACAACCAGAGCTCCATCAATCCGTGCAGACAGGTAGATGTGCTGCCCTGTTGCAGGGAAGAAAAAACAAAAGCTAGTTTTCTTTCAAAAGATTTTTCTTTCAGTGGATGTGCTGAGTTGGCATGGACTGAAATGCAGCCTCAAAGCTCTACCTTATTTTGGGGCATCGCTTCTTCCTTTCTGATTTTCCTGACATTGCAACACCTTGCCAGAGTTGTTAGCCATGCATAGATCTACCTGGAAGGACAGACAACTCCACTGCTAATTCTGTCTGTCAATCATAACTTCATGCATTTACATTTACCAAAGCCTGAACTGTACCTGAGATCTTGCAAAAGACGGGATTTGTCTTTCCTGTACAGACAAATAAAGGGACACAGGAATGGAAAATTGTCCAATGCTGTTCACACATCTTTATTAATGTATTAGTTGTAAACTGCCACAGTTTAGTTAAAACTGAGTTTATAAATGTTCTTGCTCTGACCACAGATCGTTTTGTCTTCCAGGAGCTCTCCAGCTGCCTTTGCTAAGGCTGCCTAGACACAGAGCACTTTTCTAATCCTGCTCTTCCTCCAGGTTAACATGTGAATGCAGCAGTCACATTTCTATCTGCCACACATCTTCTGAACTCTTTACAAGTTTCTCTTCTCAAAGTCTACATCTTGTTTTCTGAAAAAACAAGAAAAGAATTAACTTCTGTGAAAAGTTTTCCTATAAAATTCCAGCATTCTGAAGAATAAATGGGGAGGGAGAGGTTTTGGCTTTTGGTTTTTTATCACCATTAGGTCAACAGAACAAAGCATTTTCAAAGATGGCACAGCTCCTCTGCCTGTTATAGGAACACAAAGAGGGGGTTTTACCAGGAGCTTGTTTGAAAATTATCATAATGACCATATTAATTTAGCTCCAGAAGCAGCTGACTCTTCAGGCCCAGTTAATTCCTTACTTCAGAAGGATTACAGAGTGTTAGTTGAAGGAAGATGTGCTAGCTGGTGACTTAGGGAATGAGCAACCATAACTCACCTGAAACTGTACATGGACATCATATTCCAATAACCCTCCCAGCAAAGCCTACAGACATCCTACTAGGGCAGACCTGGAGGGAGCTGCAGCAGGGAGCTCCTGTTCCTTTTCTAGGACAGAAGTGGCTGCAGGCACAGACCCACAGATCCCTGGTGACCACTGCAGACTGGACAGTGGGGCAGCTGCTGGGGCACACCTCACAAGAACTGGTAAAAAGGCAGAAAATGTGCCCCTCCCAGAGAAAAAACATTCCTTATGCCCTCACCTGTAAGAGCTTTAAGCCACCCTGACATGACATAAATTGGCAGCCTCTGCACGAGGCCACACACAATCCTCTCCCTCATAATGAAGTTTCCAGTGTTTTTGGTGATAAAAGGCAAATGCTGGTGCTGGACAAAACAGTGTCTGCCACCTGACTGCAGCTCTGCTGCTCCCAGCTGCTTTCCCCCCTCTGCAGCTTTCAGCTCTCTCTGCTTCCCAAGTCTCACCCTGCAAACCACCCTTCAATGTTCATTTTGGGCAAGCCAGAGAAAGGAGCTTTGCTTTCATGTTACTTAAAAAGATCAAGAGATTTTTAACATCCCCAACAAGAGGGAACTTAACACCTGGAAAAGCTGCTGACAACAACCACAAAGCACAGGAGCCACAGATCACTGCAGTGGCTTGTAAAAGCAGAGGTCCTATTAAACACAAGTCACAATTAGATGTTCTTTATACAAGCAGGAGGAAACAATGGCATTAAGCTGTTATGGAAGGCACCACACCACGTGGCAGGGCCTTTGGAAACAGCTACCCCCGGGTGATTCAAAAGTTCCATGAAATGCACAAGTGAGTATATCATCTGGTAAACTGCATGTGTTAGAGAAGACATGGATGAGAGTGGTGCCTCAGGGCTTGGAAAGGGACTGCAGGGATTCAGCCCCACGGGAATAACACAGGCTGGAAAGCTGTGATTGGAAAAGTACAAGTGAAGATCTGTGTCTGTTCCTACTCTCTCCACAGAAACAAGCTGGATGTTCATCCATGTACATTGCATTTCAGAGCCTGCAGATTACTCACAGCACAAGAATAATCTTGCAGAGCTCTCAATAACAGCTTCAGCCACATGAAAAGTATTCCAGGTTCAAAACATAGGGAAAAAAACCCCCACAAAATCTCTTATAGCATAATTAATGTGAGCAACACTTGGATTCTTCATAAGGGACATACCTAGAGGGAGACCCAGAACATGCTCCATGGAAGGGAGAGCAAATCGAAATCGCCTCGTGTCATGACTAACTTCCTGAAAGAGGAAAATAAAAGAACAGTCAGCTGTGTTGTTGGGATTTCATGTTCATGATTTCACTTGCAAAACAAGGCAAGTCTGGCTTCCTGCAGGTTTAAGAATTAATCATACTCAACGATACTCATGTGCAAATTAAGACTAAGTGATAACTTTCCAAATATTATGGACATTTACACTGCCTTCTGTGAGAAAGCCATGACACAAAAATTAATTAGTTCTTCAATTCTCATTTCAAGTTTAAATATGCAGCAGCTCAAGGCCAAAGTATTCTGATTTTCATCTCTCAAAATCAGATGAGCTAACCATTTCAATGGCAGTAGCAATCTGGTTTCTGCTAAGATCCTTAAAAATATTTTGCCCATAAAAACTGAATTAATTTGCAAATAAAACTGAAAAGAGCACTGTATTTAGATATGAACAAAATTATGACAATATATGCAGTCCTGCTGGGATAATTATTCTAATCTTTATTAGGAAAATCATACCTTGCATAAAATTTTGGCAATAAATAATCACATATTTTTTCTTATATTATGTAAGTTCTTATATTTTGTAAAAATTGGGTCATATTCAGGGGAATGAAAAACACAGAAAAAGACAGAAAGAAACAGCATAAGGTTTAATGCCTCATCCAGTAACTTTCTGTTTTTAAGGGTTTTGTAACCCTTATTTTGTTTGCTTAACTGTTTTTAAAGTAACCAATGGAGACAAATTTCTTCCTCACAGTTTGTCTCATCTTCCCTTACTATGGTCATACAGATGAAATTGTCTTCACAGTAACTCATTTTAAGGCAAATCCTGAGGGAGGAAGGAAACTGAATGGCAGTCTCAGAAGGGCTTCTCTGTACTTACAGGAGCAGTAACTTCCAACTGAAAATTCCTTTAGAAAGATAACTAATGTGGACTTAACACTGCTGCTCTCACACTGACTGCTCCTGTTTCTGTATGGAAATTCAGCACTGTATGGAAATCCCTGGATTTTGCCTATAGTCCTGCATTTTTATTATGCTATCTTTAACAGCATGCAGAAAGAACAAAGCTCTGAATTCCCACTTAATCATCTCACCAACTAAAGTCGAGAGAGTTTAACTGAAGGTGACTAAAGTATTTTGGTGCATGATGAGGCAACTGTGAGAAACTAAGAGGCTCAGGGAACCCGCAGTATCTAAATCAGCATGTGTCTCTCTCTGTCACACAGCCAGGACACTGAGCCTGCCACTCTACAAGGTGTCATCAAGGCTGGGTTACAGATGGTCTTGGATCAGGATGCACTCCCAGCATGGGGTCACTCCCCTCTGGCACTGCCCTAAGCACCTGGATGCCCTTGGCCACATGCTTCTGTCTCAAGCTGCAGTGCTGAGGAGGCTTCTACCCTAGCCAAATGCAAAGCTAGAGAACAGTTTTTACAGACTGGTACTTTGCTGAAGCCACTGAAAAGCAACAAATTTATTATGCCCAGCATTATAAAACCAATCAACAAAACTGAAGGTGTTGGTTTTTTTAAGGCATGAACTAAATTAGCACACCTAACTATATTACAAAAGATTTTTTTCTATGCTATGACTAGGAAGCAGCCTCAAGACTCCTACTTCTCTGTTCAAATGACAGGAGGTGTGGCAGACTCAATCTGGGCACATCATAGAATCATAGAAGAATTTGTGTTGGAAAGGACCTTCAAGATCATCTAGTTCCATCCCCCTGCCATGGGCAGGGACACCTTCCACTATCCAAGGTTGCTCAGAGCTCCATCCAGCCTGGCCTTGGACACTGCCAGGGAAGGGGCAGCCACAGCTTCTCTGGGCAACCTGTGCCAGGGCCTCAGCACCCTCACAGGGAACAATTTCTTCCTCATATTCAATCTAAACCTGCTCTCTGTCAGTGTGAAGCCATTCCCCCTTGTCCTGTCACTCCAGGCCCTTGTCAAGAGTCTCTCTCCATCTTTCCTGTAGGCTCCCTTCAGGCTGAACAACCTCAGTTCTCTCAGCCTTTCCCAACCTCATGAGAAGTAGGGAGCATAATAACAGTGTGGTTGCAGTGCACATGGGAAATAAATTCAGCAATGCAGCCCAGCCCGAGCCATAGGGAAGATTTCAGTTCCCACAAACCCAGGATTCAAAGTGACAGTGATTGTTTCCTTTGATAGGCAGAACCAGTGAAAGCCAAGCTATCATTGCATACTCTATATCTCAAACAAAGCTCTGTTCCAGTCCAAAGTCTTCTGATAAATGTCTGAATAGCTCATACCCTTAAAAAGTCAACACTAAAAATATCCTCAGGTGTGACTTTATACCTGAAAAGCCAAGATTTCTCTCTCATGCTTTTGATGGTGGGTTTATCCAAGGGAAAGTTGGACTTTTCAACTTTGGTGGCTTTGGCTCACTTCCCACAAGCTTAGTTACCAAGTTCTGATAGCAAGATCCACCCCTGAAAGCATCATGACTTTCCTCAGGTATCTCATTAGAATAAGAATTTAATTTTGTACTGGGAGGCTTTACATTTAACAGAGAGAAAGAGAAGCTGAGACAGTTGGGGTGCTGTCAGGACTGCATGACTTAAACACCTTTCTTCCTGTAACACATTACAGTACATCAATCCAGTAACAGAAACGAGGATCAACATAGTTCTGACAGCTGCTGTGGAATGCTATTGACCATGAGAAAGCTGCCTGCTCTGCCTGACAGCAGGAATTGTGTCCTTTAGCCCAGCTGGTGGTGCGCAGTTTGGGGATTTCTGCTGATGTGCTCCACAACATGAGACACCCATGACCATGAATTTAATAATTTCTAAGCAGCATTCTCCACTCTAAACTGCTTGGGAACAAGCTGCTTGCAGAACTGCAGAACTCAATTCCACTGTACAAAGAGCTATTATAAAGAAGTTCTTTCCTCAAGACAAAAGTATCCACCCTGTTGGGACATCACCCAAGACTTCAGAAGCTGTAAGTATTTCACAGTGTCCATGGAGAGGTCAGGCTGAGCACTGCACATGCACCTACCTCCTTATCAATCAGCCTCAGTGCATACTTCACTTCTGGGTCCTTGAGGGTAATTGCAGGCCGGGGATTCCTGAAAAGCCTCATGATGGTGGTGTAGATCAGCCATACTGGGTATGTCACAACCTGACGCAACTGCAGGAGCACAGAAACAGCGTTAGACATGTGCAGAACGAGAGAGAGTTATTTGGGTGATAAGGAACAGGGTACTAGCCCATGGCAATCTAATCACCAAAAAAGAACGTGTTTATTCGAGCCAGAAGAGGAAGTGTTATTACAAAAAAACCCCAAAACGCCAAACCTACAGATTTGCTCTGTGTAGGCCTGGCATCATTCCTGTGTTGAGGCACTTGCGCACCAGCACGGGGTTGCCACACTGGCAGCTGGACACAAAGTGAGGCTATCAAAGCTCCATATTCCCAGGTCCCCTGATAGGCTGCATCCCCATCTCCAGCAGGCACACAGACCACATGTCACACGTGTACAAATACACACAGAATATCCTGAGTTGGGAGGGGCCCATCAGGATCATCCAGTCCAACTCCCGGCCGTGCACAGGACACCTCAACAATCTCACCCTGTGCCTGAGAATGTTGTCCAAATGTTCCTTGCACTCTGTCAGGCTTGGTTGGGGCTGTGACCATTCCCCAGGGAGTTTCAGTGCCCCGCCACCTTCTGAGGGAAGAACCTTTTCCTAACATCCAACCTAAACATGTGGCTGACCACACTGATGAACACAGTCAGACGTTCACACAAACAGCACTGACGGGCTCATCCTGTTCCCCTCCCCACTGATTGGGATGAAGGTCCACATGTGGGAATTCCATACACACATGTAGGAGGTGGATCCCCCAGCAGCTGGCTTTGCCCTGGCAGTGTGCCCACTCTCCAGGCTCCCCAGATGCTGCCATCTGGACATGGAGGCACTTGCACACCAGTTGCACACACCCCTTCACACGCCACCCCAAGTGCTGCAGACACCCCATAATTTGGGATCTCGCACTTGACCACAGACCCCATGCTCCCTGTGGCAGCTGACCGTGACTTTGCCAGCCATCCCACGCTGCTGCTGGGTGCTGGCACCGTGCACACACCCTGCAGCTCAGAGGCTGGGTGCAGGTACTGGAACTTCCACCACCACACAGACCCGAGCACACAGAGCAGTACCCCCCTTCCCTGGGAAAGCAGCTAAGCTGCAGGAAACAGCCAAAGGACAGCCCTTTTTGTGCCTTTATAATTTCATTTTCCCCACATTTGAAGCCCTATGAGAGAGGAACAGATTATGCTCTAACACCATACCACCCTCTTCACATTGGGGCAGGGGAATAAACTGCACAACTACTTATAAAAATTCTGACTCAGTTATTTATTATTCAACATTTCAACAGAAGAGAGGGGAAAAGCATGACTATAGCAAAAATTTTAAAAAGTGAGCTCAATGTTCTGCCTGCTTAGCTTTCACTTCCATTTTATTTTAAAGGGACCTGACCAATATTTTAGAAGAGCATTTGTGCAACTGTAACAGTCTCTCAGAAGGCTATAAAAACTTCCTTCATTATTAATAATAAAACTGTGGGACAGCATAAATTCTCTCTTCTTAAAATGCTGCTGTACAGGTTTAAGATGTATCATCACCACCTACAGCCTGAGGGCACACCATGCCACACACACGATGCGTTTTTCACTTTTATTTGGGAACACTGAAATAGCTCCATACAGGTTGTTTCTGAAGAAGCTGAAGTTTACAGGACAATTACTCCTTAACTGGCATAGATCCACCAGATTACTGCAGCTCTGGGAAGAATTTTTGTTATTGAGTCGCAAAAAAGGGAAGAGGGAGGGAAGTTGTTTGAGGTGACAGAGAAGCAAACAAACTCCTTAATGAGAAATCAACATGTGAGTGAGGTCTGGTGGCAAGCTGACTCTGCAGCAGGTGTTTCAAATGAGACATTAGTACGTTAAAACAGTTTCCTTTACAAATGTGGCTATATCTAAAATGAATGAAAAATAGTGCTGCTGTTGTCAATAACAAATAAATTTAACACAGCGCTAACCTCATGGGAAAGCAATTCGTTATTCATGGTCAATTAGTGCAAAAGTCTCATGGGATGTGGTCTCGAAAGAAAGACCACACCCACTAATTCAGAAAGTTACTTTAGTCCCTTACGCAGATCTATTGCCAGGTGGGCAGAAAAAATGGGAAGAACTGGAGGCTGGATGATTTTTACAAAAAGTCATGCTTACTAAGCAAAGCATTCTCTGGGTTAAAAGTGACCTATATACTCTCACCACAGGGCAGACCAAGATACTAATGAAGATAACTGCACAGCATCAGGTCTTCAGCAGCAGAGAGCAACAGGCTGACCAAAAAGGCCTGGGAATCACTAAATGGGGACCTTGTGACTCATCATTTCCAGCTACACAAACTTTGTGAACAGAGAAGGCAGAATTAGTAACGGAGCAGGAATTTTTATTAATGGAAAGATAATAAGTCTGTGTGATAACAAAGAGAAAAGCCATGGAGACTGCACTGCTGGGGCACAGTGAGCACAGCATAGTCAAACACACAAGCTCATGGCTCGACACTCCATGCCCTGCCCTACACACGCAAAACCAAACCCTGCTTTGGCACGAGAAACCTTGTACCCTCGGCTTCAAAAACACTATTCTTGAAGTAATCTCAGCTAAATATTCTTCTCATCTGTTTCAGAAACGAATGACAGGATAACGGGATTTCTTCACTTCTGCAGCTTTAGCCTCATCTCCTCTGTTCAATGCACCTTATGAGCAGCTGTACCCAAATGAGCACATGTCGAATCCAGCTCCACCCTGCCCCTCTTACAAACCCAGAGACAGAAGTGTCCGCGCGCTGGAGCGAAGAACCGTAACAGGCAGCTGAGAAAAGACGGTAACGATGTGTGGCAGAGATGACAGCCATGCAGACCCACTGCTCAGTAGGCGTGATCACAGAATCGTGGAATGGTTTGGGTTGGAAGCGACCTTAAAGATCATCTCATCCCAACACCGTGGGCAGGGACATCTCGCATTATCCCAGGTTGCTCAAGAACCCCATCCAACCCGGCCTTGGACACTGCCAGGGATGGGACAGCCACAACTCCGGGTAATCGGCGCCAGCGCCTCACCACGCTCACAGAGAATTTCTTCCTCATACCAACTCTAAATCCACGCTCCTACAGTCTGAAATTATTCCGATGTAGGAAAACAGCACAAGCGTTCAGAACCATCAGCGCAGGCCCTAACAATAGCAGCAACAATAACAACAACAACAACAGATTTCCACGGAGCTGGGAGGGCAAAATCCCCTGGCCAGGCAGTCAGCATAGGGACCAACATCGCCCCGGGCACAGGAGCCGCGGGATGGCCCCAGAGCCTCTGCCGCGCAACGGGGGGACCAGCGGGGCACCCGACACCGGCACCGCGCGGTGCTCCGGGCGGCGGCGGCGAGAGGCAGCGGGGACACACTGGCACACCCCGGAGCGCTGCGGGCGGAGCCGGGGTTGGGCAGGAAGGGACCCCGCTCCCGGCCGCCCCCCAGCACTCACCACGCTGAGCTGAGCCCCCATCGCTGCCCCGACACACAGCGGGCACCGCCCCGCTCCGCTCCGCCCCGTCTCGTCACAGCCCGCGATGAACCGCGCCAGTCCCGCTCTCCGCCCCCCCCGTCCAGTCCCGTCGCACACAGCGCGGAGCTGCGCCTGTCCGCTCCGTGACGTCACGCCCCGCGCCATGTCTGCGGTGCTGTTCCCCGAGAGCCCTGCGCTGTGTGAGCGCCCCGCGCCCGGAGCGCCCTTCTGCGCTTTACTGCCTGCCTAAATAATCACAGGCTGCTTTGGGTTTGAAGGGGTTTTCAATCCAGTCCCACCCCCTGCCATGGCAGGGACACCTTCCACTGCCCGTGCTTGCTGAGAGCCACATCCAACCTGGCCTTAGACACTGCCAGGGATGGGGCAGCCACAGCTTCTCTGGGCAGCCTGTGCCAGGGCCTCAGCACCCTCACAGGGAACAATTTCTTCCTCATATCCAATCTAAACCTCCCTCTGTCAGGGTGAAGCTGAAGGGTTGCAGTTGTGTTTGTTCATTAAAATTATGAAACATCCTGGATCGGAAAGTTGTGAGAAAGAAATGGTTCAAGACTTTAAGTTTAACCACCAACATCCTGTAAAGCAAACAATGTACGCATAGGACACACTATAAAGGTCACATACAGGGCACCGAGGAAGATGAGGAGCCTTCATACCTGCTACCACCAGGAGGCAGAAAAAGACCCCCTACCAACATGCCGCGCAGACGCAGAGTACACAGGAAGGATTATGTGAAACAGGAAGTAGAAGAGGTAGAAGAGTATAAAACCAGAGACTTTGGGGAAGGGGGTTGCGCGCCGTTGGTTGAGCAAAGACTCCCCGGCCGCCCAGCGCTGTTTTGCTTGCTATCGCTTGCTTAATAAAGTAATTTGGCTGAATCGACCTGGTCCTTGTCAGTTCTTGGACTCATCAATAACACATTTGGTGCCATGACTCGGATCGAGGGAACCTGGTGCGGAGGCCTACATAGGGGAGGCGTCCTGTTATCTAGCGGCCCTTGTCTGGTGCTACCCCACCATAACCTCTACCGATGAATCTTACATTCGAGAGCAAGCAAAAGAAAGCCGGCAACCCCGTAATTTTTGTGCACAAAGGTCCGGACGAAGACGCAGGAACGCGTGAGTATAGGCCGGTTATCCCTTCGGCTGGGTTTGGGTATCCTGGAGCGTGCTGTGTGAGAGACGTCCTGTGGAAGACGAGGCGAGTGTGGACCCTCTAGTAGTGCGATTCTCGTAGCCCACGAGGGAGCGAGCCACAAACGAGGGGAAGTGATTAGTGTGTGTGAAGGCACTCCAGAAGATGGGACAGAGGAAGATCAAACCCTCTGATCCCATGGGGGGCTCAGGACCCCACATAAAATTTCCCCAGATACCACCACACAGTCCATTAGGCTTAATGATTAAGTATTGGGACGATTACCCTTCTAGGCGGGGTAAGGACAAAGTCAAAATGATACATTACTGCATGGAGGTTTGGGGTGGAAAGCAAATTAGAGGAGATCACTTATATTGGCCCATCTTTGGGTCCTTTGAAGACTGGATTTGCTAATCTTTGAATATATATGTTAATTCAAAGGAACTCTTCAAACCAGAGGAGAGTGAATACACGCTCTTATGGATTGGACCAGATACTAGAGTAAATCTATATCCCCTAAGAGAAAAAGGGGGAAGCACTAAGAAAAAGAAGTTGCGGAATGAGGATGAGGTTCCCACCTCACCTCTCCCTTACATACCACCCCTGCCGCCGCCGTTACCGACACCTCCCCCTTCTGCACCAGACTATTCCAGTGACTCAGATTCCACCTCTGGATCTTCTGGTGTGTACAGGCAGCAAACCCGAAGTCGAACCCGGGGCTGACAAACTGAGAGTTATTTGTATCCCTTGAGACAGGTTGCAGTGGGAGGAGCACTACCTGGTATGGGATACATATCCATTCCCTTGAACTCAGTAGATGTCAGAGATTTTAAAAAAGAAATGGGGAGCCTGCTAGATGACCCATTGGGTGTTGCAGAGTGAGTGGATCAGTTCCTAGGACCTAATATTTACACCTGGGAAGAGATCCAGGCAATATTAGGCATTTTATTTACGGACGAAGAAAGAGACATGATCCGGAGGGCCAGAATGAGTCTCTGGGACCAGCAGCATGCACAAGGTCCCGCTGCAGATACTAAATGGCCCCTGCAGAGACCTAACTGGAATAACCAGAATGAAGTGGATAGAGGCCATATGCAGGACTTAAGAACAATTATTGTCCAGAGAATCAGGGAATCTGTCCCATGAGGACAAAATATAAATAAGGCTTTTAGTGAACATCAGAAGAAAGACGAGACCCTCACCGAATGACTAGAAAGGGTAAGGAAGAACCTCCAACGGTACTCAGGATTGGACCCTAACACCCCGGTGGGGCAGGCATTATTAAAAACCCAATTTGTGGCCAAATCTTGGGTAGATATTCGGAAGAAACTAGAAAAGATAGACAATTGGCAGAATCATGGATTAGATGAATTACTGAGAGAAGCCCAGAAGGTGTATGTAAGAAAGGAAGATGAAGCGCATAAGAAACAGGCCAGGGTGATGGTGGCCGTGGTTAGGGAGACACAGAAGGGGGCTAATCAGAGGAGGGACCCCAGACCATGGGGGCCTGGAAGTGGATTGGTGAAGCCCCTGGAGAAAAGAAACCAAGAGCCGGTGACTTGCTTTTACTATGGGAAAGAAGGACCCATTAAAAAGGATTGTAGGAGGAGGATAAAAGATGAGAAGATGTTTAAAGAGGACTAGGGGTGTCAAGGGCTCTATTTTCTGGGGACCCGAAAAAGAACTGAGCCCTTGATAAAACTTAAAATGAGTCCCTGGCAGCAAGAAATCAAGTTCCTGGTAGACTCAGGAGTGGAAAGATCCACCGTTCAAGAATTACCCCGAGGATGTAACATATCCTCAGAAACAGTTCAAGTTATCAGGGCAAAAGGAGAGCCCTTCGGGGTACCCTTAATAAAAGATGTGCTTTTTGAAAGCAAAAAGAAATTAGAGGTGGGATCTTTGCTGCTAGTGCCTGAAGCAGACTATAATTTGTTAGGTTGAGATTTAATGATGGAATTAGGAATAAATTTAGAAGTAATGAATGACAAACTAAAGATTAGACTGTGTCCCTTGAGGGTTGAGGATGAGCAAAAGATAAACCCTGAAGTATGGTATACCCCAGAGACGGTTGGGAGGCTAGACATGGAGCCATTTTCGGTAACAATAAAGAATCCGGAAATACCAGTTCGAATAAAGCAGTACCCTCTTATCCAGAGAAGGAAGACAAGGATTGAAACCTGAAATCCAGAGGCTACTTGAAAAAGGACTACTAGAACCTTGCATGTCTCCTTTCAACACCCCTATCTTGCCGGTAAAGAAGGCGGATGGGACCTATCGATTGGTACACGACTTAGGAGAAATTAATAAGAGAACAGTAGCCCAGTTTCCTGTGGTGGCAAACCCACACACACTGTTCAGCCAATTAAGTCCTGATGATCAGTGGTGCAGTGTGATAGATCTAAAAGATGCCTTTTGGCCATGACCCTTAGAGGAAGGATGCAGGGATTATTTCGCCTTTGAATGGGAAGACCCTGATATTCACAGGAAACAACAATTAAGATTGACTGTGTTACCCCAGGGGTTTACAGAATCCTCGAATTTGTTCAGGCAAGCACTAGAACAAATTCTGCAAGGATATGAGCTAGGAGAAGGTGTTGCCTTAGTTCAATATGTGGATGATTTGCTCCTAGCCGGAAAAAGCGAAGAAGCAGTCCAGCAAGAAAGTATCAAACTACTGAACTTTTTGAGCTTAGGAGGCTTAAAGGTATCCAAATCAAAATTGCAGTTCGTTGAAACGGAAGTTAAATACCTGGGACACAAGCTAAGTAAGGGGACCAAGAAATTAGACCCAGAAAGGCTGAATGGCATTCTGTCACTATCAGCCCCTGAAACTAAGCGACAAGTTAGGCAACTATTAGGATTATTTGGATACTGCAGGCAATGGATTGAGGATTATAGTAAAAAGGTAAAGTTCCTGTATGCGAAATTAGCTCAAGATGGCTTACTAAAATGGACACAAGAAGATGAACAACAATTAGAAGCTCTAAAACCAGAATTAATCAATGCTCCGATATTGAACTTACCAGACTTAAAAAATAATTTTTTTTATTTGTAAATGTTGATGGAGGCACAGCATTTGGGGTTTTACCCCAGGATTGGACAGGGAAAAAGAAACCAGTGGGTTATCTGTCCAAACTTTTGGACCCTGTGAGTAGAGGGTAGCCCACATGCCTACAAGCTGTTGTAGCGGTGCCCCTCCTAACAGAGGAGGCACGCAAAACTACATTCGGAGGAGAACTGAAAATATTGTCGCCACATAATATTAGAAGAATCCTACAACAAAAGACTGATAAATGGATAATGAATTCCAGGCTTTTAAAATATGAGAGTATTTTAATATCCTCTCCCAAATTATCTCTCGAAGTAACATCACTACAGAATCCAGCCCAATTTCTATATGGAGAATTGAATGGAGGTTTAACTCATGATTGCCTTTGCAACATTGAGGAACAAACAAAAATTAGACCAGACCTAGAAGAAGAAGAACTAGAGAATGGGGAAAGATTGTTTGTAGATGGATCCTCCCGAGTAATAGATGGGAAGAGAAAATCAGGGTATGCCATAGTGATTGGTCTGCTCAGGCATGTGAATTATATGCAGTATTAAAAGCATTACAAAGGCTTAAAGGCAAAGCAGGGACAATATACACAGATTCAAAGTATGCTTATGGTGTAGTGCATACTTTTGGAAAGATATGGGAAGAACAAAGCTTGATAAACTCCCAAGGGAGAGGGCTAGTACACCAGGAATTAATCACTCAAATCTTACAAGCACTAAGAGGACCCATTGAAATAACTATGGTACATTTGAAGGGGCACCAGAGGGGATTGAGTCCCTTGGTTCGGGGAAATAACCTAGTTGATCAAGAAGCGAAAAAGGCTGCCTTAATGGAAAGGGACTCAATCAAAGATGGAAAAGAATACAGACCCAGTAAGAATGACTTAAAGAATCCTCATGATAGGGCCTATTCTATCCTAAGTTTTAGTGTGCAAGAGGAGGACAAATTGACCCAAATGGGAGCTAAGGAATCCGAAATGGGACGATGGGAGCTTCCCGATGGTCGTGAAGTACTCCCAAAATCCCTCGCCCTTAAAATTATGAGAAAATTTAATGAAAAAATTCATTGGGGAACTCAAGCTCTGGTTGACCAATTCGCCATAAAATATATGTGCACTGGGGTATATAACATCGCGAAGAGGATAGTGAGTGAATGCATCACATGCCAAAATGTTAACAAATACCAAACAAGAGAAACACTGTTAGAAGGAAGAGAGTTGGCTCACAGGCCCTTTGCTAAAATCCAAATTGATTTTATGAAATTGCCCAAGGTAGGGCAGTATAAGAATTTGCTAGTTATTATAGATCACCTAACTTACTTTGTAGAGGCCTACCCAACTGCTAGGGCCACAGTTTAAACTGTAATAAGAATATTATTAGAAGAAATAGTTCCGAGGTACAGGTCTATAGAGACAATCGACTCAGACAGAGGACCCCACTTTGTCTCAAAGGTAGCCAGGGAGACCCTATCCTCCCTGGGAACTCGATGGCAATACCACACCCTGTGGCATCCACAGAGTTCAGGCAAAGTCGAAAGGATGAATGGGGAAATAAAGAAGCAACTTGCAAAATTAATGATCAAAACTAAACTATCATGGGTAAAATGCCTTCCCTTGGCACTATTGAATATCAGGACACAGCCCCGAACCGATATAGGCATTTCCCCTTTTGAAATGTTATATGGGATGCCCTATGATCTCGAAGCCCCAGAGGATCACCCACAGTTGGAAAACTCGCAAATTCAACCTTATGTAGTTCAACTGATGGCTCAAAGAGAGCAATTGAAAAGAAAGGGATTAGTAGTACAGAGACCTCTGTTAGACATAGTGATACACAGGATTAAACCGGGAGATAGAGTATTGGTTAAATCATGGAAAGAGGCCTCATTAACCCCTTGCTGGGAAGGACCCTATCTTGTCTTACTACAGAAACCGCCATTCGAACAACTGAAAAGGGGTGGACCCATGCTAGCCGAGTGAAAGGACCCTTATGGGATGGATCCTGGGAAATAGACCAAGGTCAACCGGGAGACTTGAAGCTGAAGCTCAGAAAAATATAAACTACCATAGATGGACTTGGGGATAATTCTGGTACAAGTAAGCTTTTATGGAAATATAGCTGGATATCCTTAATCACCCTTAATAGTGATATAAGACTTAAATGTACAATCCCTGAATGTAATTGTTACCCGTTTGTTTGCTTTATTTGTAAAGTATGCCGAGAAAAGTGGTGGTGCCATTGCCAGCAAGGAAGACCACCCTGGTGTGTATGCACACCATGTTACAATAGGGAAAGAAAGGATACCGAATTGGCTCTGAACTTAAAGGTCTTAACAGGAGAGACCGAAAAAGGGTCTAATTAATGGTGGGAATTATATGTCAAAGGGATTTGGCCTGAGCAATATTGTTATCACTCTTAATGAACCCCTGCTGTTCATACTTGAAATTGTTAAGGGCTGCTGTCGAAAATCTCTACTGGAAGTACAGTGCCACTCCCCCATGGTAAAAGATAAAAACTGGGGATCGTACAGACAGAGGCAAGCTGTTAACGCTAACTATTCTCCCGAAGATTACTCTTGCTGCTGAAAAGATGGCACCCCTCGTGGCTCGAGGCAACCGAGTCGACAAGCAAGGCAGAGGAGTAAAAAGTTGTGGAGAAGAGAGCCCCAAGAATGGGATTGTGCAAAAATACTGGAAGAGCTGCCTCAACATTAGTAAAAATCCAGAGGGCACTGATAGCTTCAAATGGAACGACAGCCCCGAAAAGTTCACAAGAAATAAAATGGAGTCACGAGTAACAAATAATTGGCAGGGCTCCTGCCTTCCTCGGCATACTCTAACCGTAATGATCTTTGTAATGTGTCTTATGCAGATCAATGTGGACGGATCACATCAGCCTTATCAACCATAGGACACAGAGGTAATAAGCAGCTTAATCACTACTGGAAAACCCACGTTCAAAATACCTGTAGGATCTTTAAGCCCATACTGGTACAAGAACCGAATAGTAGGGTTCCTGTATGTGTCCCGCATCGAATCTCGGGAAAGGATATTGCAATCGTCCCAGCTAGTATTATGGTGATGTGAAACAGTTGCTAGTGGGTGGGCTCCAAATAGTTTAGACCCACATATCCAAGTAAAATGGCATCCGCAAGGGTGCACAGCCCCTACACGGTAGAATTACATAGACACTGGCAACAGCGACCCAATTAATGGAGTATGTACCAATATAAACATAACTATTCAAAATACTACTGGTTGCTAGGGAAAACATGGGGTGTCCGGCTTGACGTCTCAGGACCGGACCCAGGGAGCCTCATTTACATTAAAAAGGAACCAATGCCAAACGATCCTCCTGAACCAGTAGGACCAAATCAAGTATTAGCAGGGGATTCTCTCAAAAGTCTGGCAACAGAAGAGGAAATTGAAAATAGTACAGTTGAAAATAGTACATTGCTGACTCCCATGTTGAATAACACTCAGGTCCCCGATGACAGCCCCAAAGACAACACGTTGTGAAAATTAATGCAGGCCAGTTACTAGGTTTTTAAACACAACGGACCCTAGTCTCACTGAACATTGCTGGTTATGCTACGGAATTAAACCTCCCTTTTATGAGGCCATCGGAGTTCCTGAAAGGCCCAAACGAATAAGTGGTTCCAATCCAGCACAGTGTACCTGGGGAAAAGAAACCCAAGGGAAAACACTAGCCCAAGTAACTGGAAAGGGCAGATGTATAGGACGAGTCCCTGTATATAAGCAACATTTATGTGGCGTCATGGCTTCAGTGCTTAAGTCGGACAAACCATCAGCTGAATGGCTATTACCAGCTGAAAATACTAGATGGATCTGTTCAAATATAGGAGTCACGCCTTGCTTATCGCTCCAATTGTTCAATGAATCCTCGGAATATTGTATCCAAGTAATAATAGTGCCCAAGATCATTTATCATGCTGAGAAATTTGTATATGATTCCCAATCACTCAAGAACATCATTTTAGTAAAGCGCGAACCCTTTACAGCACTAACTATAGCCACTCTACTGGTTTTAGGAGGTGCCGGGATAGGTACAGGTGCAGCATCACTGATAAAGCAAAACCAAGAATTTAACTCTCTGAGGATAGCGGTTGATGAGGACCTTGCCAAGACAGAGAAATCCATAAATGCTTTAGAAAAATCTTTGCAATCATTATCGGAAGTAGTATTACAAAATTGAAGGGGACTGGACTTGTTCTTCCTATAACAAGGGGGGTTGTGTGCCGTGACTAAAGAAGAATGTTGCTTATATGCAGACCATACCGGAATTGTAAGAGATACAATGGCAAAGCTACAGGGAGGGTTAGAAAAAAGGAAAAGAGAATGGGAAGCTCAACGAAGTTGGTATGAATCTTGGTTTAATTCTTCCCCATGGCTCACCACGTTGCTGTCAACAATAGCAGGACCATTAATATTGTTAATTTTGGGCTTAACTTTTGACCCTTGCATCTTTAAAATAGTAATTGCAATAGTTAAGAATAGACTAGAGGCAGCTCACCTAATGCTCATAAAGGTGAAGTATGAACCAATAAATGAGGAACCGGCGTTAGAAGAGACCTTAGTTTTAAGCCAACAAGAATGGTTTAATGAACAAAATGGAGAAAAGAAAAAGGGGGGATTGTGAAGGGTTGCAGTTGTTCATTAAAGTTATGAAACATCCTGGATCAGAAAGTTGTACGTGAGAAAGAAATGATTCAAGACTTTAAGCTTAACTGCAAATATCCTGTAAAGCAAACAATGTAGGCATGGGATAGAAGGTTACCTAACAGACTATAAAGGTCACATACAGGGCACTGAGGAAGATGAGGAGCCTTCGTACCCGTGACCACCAGGAGGCAGAAAAAGACCCCCTACCAACATGCCGCGCAGACGCAGAGTACACAGGAAGGATTATGTGAAACAGGAAGTAGAAGAGGTAGAAGAGTATAAAACCAGAGACTTTGGGGAAGGGGGTTGCGCGCCGTTGGCTGAGCAAAGACTCCCCGGCCGCCCAGCGCTGTTTTGCTTGCTATCGCTTGCTTAATAAAGTAATTTGGCTGAATCGACCTGGTCCTTGTCAGTTCTTGGACTCATCAATAACAAAGCCATTCCCCCTTGTCCTGTCACTCCAGGCCCTTGTCAAGAGTCTCTCTCCATCTTTCCTGTGGGCTCCCTTCAGGCACTGCAAGGCCACATTGAGGTCACCCCAAAGCCTTCTCTTCTCCAGACTGAACAATCCCAGTTCTCTCAGCCTTAAGGATTCATGAATGGCAATGTTTATCCAAAAAACACCAGAACTGAGCTGTGCAATAAGATACAATGTTTTAGCCTAAAATTTTCCTTTACACCAATGGGTGAAAATTAGTGACTAATAACCACATATATCTTTGGATCTGTGCTAAACGTGAAACACTTCAAAGATCTTTATTTAGTATGTCTTCACATATGTCTTCATGATATGTCTTCAATGATTCCTAGACAGTTTCTCCTTACACAATAAAATGCATGGCAGTCCTAAAAATAAACATAATGAAAACAATGTCCTCTCTTAGCCCCTAAGCTCACACAGGGGTACTGAGCCCCCTGTGTACCCAAGCAGATGTTTTCTTTCAGCCTCTTGGTTTACAGCGTGTGCAGCTGGCTCATCTGGCTGTGAGAACATACCATTAGCACTGTTAATTTAAAGAATATTAACAGACCAACCTAATTATAAGAAAGTTGTGTCACAGTCCAGGTACACATATTTAGCTGCAGGGATGGTGTTGTTTGTTCCTGGTGTTTCTATAACAAGAACATGCCTGGCTCTATTATCTTCATAGTTTTCTCTTTCAGGATGACAGCTGCTGCACCAGAAACGCCCCAGTAAGTGCAGGGATTGTAACACCACTGGGTAGAGAGAAGGACTGCAGGACTAAGAGGATGAGGCTTAGGGAAAGAGAGATAACTGAGACAGGCGCAGGGACCCTGGAGTTTCGTGGGAAACAATCTGGCAGGAGAGGCTCCAAGTTGAATATTAATATTTAAGGAAGGGTGGAGACCTTAGCGTCCCTGTGCTCTGCTTTCACTGACCTCTGACCTCAGTTGGGTTCCAAATGAACAGCCCAAGCTGTGTCTCCACTGCTTTTCAGTGTGGGTCAGTCTGTGGGGACTTGGCAGCAATAGCCAAAGCCCCCATGGGAATATCCAGCATCCTCAGTGGCTCATAAACTTTCCTCTTCCCTACATCCACATGCAAAATGTGATCCAAAGAGCTGCTCTGCCTTTTCCTGGGAAAGGACTGAGCGTGCTATAGATCTGCAGGGTCCCTGAGCGAGCCTGTCCAGCCCAAACGTGCCCTTTGTGCAGGTGTGAGCCCTGGCTGCTTCGGTCTGGAAGCCTGTAAAACTCAGTGTTCCCACTAACACCTCTCTTGATCGACCAAAGAGATTTAAAATAACTCTTAATCAACCGTTTCTCCTTTCAGGGAAATGTAGGCACAAGACTACAGGTGACAAACCATCACTTATCCATTGGCCACCTTGGCTGGCAAAGCAAAATATTTAGGCCAGAAAAGTGCAGAGATGCCTATATGCTTTAGAAATATGTTTTATTCCCAGGATCTCCTTGATCCTTGATCTTGGCAAAGGTCAGCATCTGATGCTTGAGGTGGTGGTTTCATCAGGCAGAACATCTTCCACAAGTTCCTTGCCCCAGTCCTTTGGAGGGCTAGTCACGTGTGAGTGAGACAGCACCAAACAGTCTCCCCATTCCCTTGTGACAGAAGAAGAGGAACGGGGGCAGCTGGCCTCAACTCTTGCACAAAAACCACATCCGCTGCTCTGTGCAATGGGTTTTGTTATAAATGAAGGGCCAATTTCCTTGTTAAATCATGACACAATTTATAGAAAAGCAATAAGCGAGCAGCGCTGGGTGTGCCAGGGAGTCTCCACTCCACCAACGAGGCACACCAGAGGTACAGTATATACTGAGTCTGGCTACAGTTTTCCCTCAGTCCTGCCTGTTTCGATTCTCCCTCCTGACCTCAGTTACAGTTTCTTGTTGCTAGGGGTGTTGCTGTGAGGCGCTGTTAAGGAATGAAGGCTTACTCTTCGCATAGCATAGGAAAAAGATGTCTTTATTATTTATTACCAGTTTATATAGGTTCTTGAAAGGTTACCCAGATTGGTCAGTTCAAAACCTCTCCCTAGGCCTAATTGGCCAGGCCTGAACTGTCCAAACCCGAGGAACTGTTTTAATAACATCCAAACTTTATCTTTGTTTATAGAACACAGAAGGAAGAGAAGGAAAATTCTCATGGGAAGGGTCTGTGCCAGCCACATAGGGGGTCCTCTGCCACCTTTTGGTGGTCCTTGGCATGAAGGCTTCTCTTCTTCCTCGGTGTCCTCAGGATGACCTTTCTTTATGCACATGCGTACTTTGTTATTTTATACAACAATAACTGCAGCCAAAACTGCATCCTTAATCTATTTGTTCCATGCCTTATTTGATTAACTGCATGTTATGGTTCTATAATGCAATCATCTGTCCCTGTTGTTTTTAGAGCCAATTTGCAAGATGTACCCCAGCACAATTGACAATGGGCTATTTGACATGAATCACACCTGCATTCTTCACAGTTTGACAAAGCACTGGCTGGATTCTGCTGCAGGGGAAGCCAAACCCATGTAGATACCAAGGCTGCTCTCTGCCCACTGGTTTTTTGCATTAAACCTGGGAATGACCCAGATTCTGTGCTGATCTAATTTGCCTTTGATCAGTGCTTTGTTTCTGTTGGCAAACACACCCTTTCACTCTCTTCAGCATTTTTGTGTTTTTCTTAGCTAAGTGTCCAAATCATAAGACAGAAGTTTTAAAAGAGATTCAAGTACACAGTTGGGTGTGAAATTTCTGGTGATGCTGCTGAGCTGTAATTTTATTAAGGATTAACTTAAACCCACCAACTCCAGTGATGCTGCTGCTTGTACATAAAAATTCTCTGGGCTCCCATTTGGGCTCTTTCTGCTAATGTAAGTAAAGAAGTTGCAACTTTCTTATAGACATATGATGCCCACTGGCTTTTGTATTTTAAATGAAAGCATAGAAGAAGAGTTCCTGCATTCAGTTGATAAACTGGGGCACTTGACAAATCCAGGGCATTGGATTTTTGTCATTTCCTTTGTCTACCCTGAACTGCAATAAATACTAACCAAAAATGGTAAAGAAAATTTCTATTAAAATTAAAGATATTCGATATTGAGATACTTTCATTTCCTCTACCAGTGTCAAAAGGAAGCTTCACTTTTAAGTGGGCTGCATGTCTTGTTCCCTATGCAATTCTGTGTGTCAGGTGTCTTCATTACCAGGGGCTTTATTTGGCCCTAAATTGATTCTCTGAAGGGGTGCATGGACCAGAGGTGCAGAACCATTTGTATGACTTGTAGCTAGCATCAAACCATTCCAGCTTCTCGATATACATCTATATAGTTTAGACCTAAAGCTATGCTTTTCAGAAATTAATTATTATTATGAAGAAAATGCTACAAATGTCAACCAAACAACAATTAGCTTTAAAGCACCTGAAGGTTAATTTAGACACATAATGAATGCAAGCTTCCCAGGACAGGCACTGGAGTAGGTACCTGCACCTAGCTGCACCTGCCACCACTTGCTTCCAGTGGCACATGCAAAGTTCTGCCTTTCTAAAACATTTCCTGGTTATAACACCTCCTAATATTCACAAGATCACACTTAGCAGTTTCAGCTGTAAATAGAGAAGCATTTGTTGGGGATTTTTTCTTCATCATCTACAATTTTTTTTTTATCTCAGATTAATTACCATCCTCCTTTCTATGGTCAAATAATAACTGGATACAGAATAACAAGACTAGAATCCATCTCAAGGCTTCAGACTTGCAGTGCTTCTTCAAGGACTCAACCTTCATCCAGAGATGTACAATCAGTTTGGCAAATAATCCAAGATGCAAGATAAGATGAGGCAGGAGCCTGCTACAGGTGGCTCTTACTTCCTGGTGTTAGTGTTCCTGTGCTAAGAGCAGTGTGAAGTGTGGCATTGTCCTTAGACTCCTGTGGGAATTGGCACCACCTACCTCTTCCATGCCTTCCTGTCAGGCTGAGTGACAGTCCTCAGCAGGCAAGAGGAGTATAAGAGGAGCACAGCTCCATGCCTTCAACTACAGGAGGATTGCTGAGCTTCCAGCTGCCTTGTCCCTGCTCAGAGTTATTTGCCAAGAGAAAAACTTCTTCCCAGCATGGCAAGTGGGTAGGAGACAATCATACTAATTCTCCTCGAACAGGAAGGATACTGGAGATGGGATATATTTGTCTGTAAAAGGGTGAATATTACATGACAAGCAGCACAGCAAGAACCCTCTTCCTCTTTCAGTTCTGTTTTACCGACTCACTGTGGTGTAAAACATTAGTGAGGCTAATTAGTAAACTTAAAATAAAGGTGATGCTAAAATCAGATTGTGATTAAACATAGCTGATAACTTAGAATCAGTTCTTCAAACATCAGCTGCCTGCCCAGGACATTGACAGATTGTTCCATTCATATGTTTGCCCCTTGACGTGGCCTTTTTCCTTTCCACCTACAAAACCTGCCTCATTTAACCTTTGGTATTTCAAATACCAGCTTAAAAAAAAATAAATCACTGGACTCAAAAAGAAGACATAGACACTGACATAAGATGAAAATCTAGAGAATTGTTTCTATCTTCTCTTAGCCATAAAAGCTGTTGCATGTATTTCAGAACACTTGAACCAAGTTTTTTAAATGATTGGAAACTTCTTGTAAAAAGCTGCTAATCTGGTATTCCAAGTCCTTTTCTTCTCTATGTAAAGTTTAAAGGCTGCATAAAATTGCATGTTGTTGAAAGGATCTCTGAAGGTAAATTTACTTTGGAGGTGTTGGGCATCAAACCTTTGCAGAGCTTCATGAGACCCACAAAACATGTTTTTCTTGCTCTGACATGGTTGACTTTCTCACATTATTTGCCACTGACCTTTAATTCTCTTCATCTCTTGAGTAATTTCTGATTTATAGCAATAAAGTCTTCTTGGAGCATTGTTTTGGGTAGAATGAAGAATATAATGGAGATGTTAGATACTTTTGCTCTAACCACAATGCTGGTGCATTGGTTACTTTTGCAAAGAGCCTCTCGCATGTCTTCTCAGTTCTTAAAAGTGCAGACTGAGTGTTGTTACTGGCGTGGTGCTTTGCTCACATAAGCACATCAAAGCAAGGTTCCAACTGGACAAAATCCAGTTGGCCAGATTTCTTGCACAGAAATAATTAATTCTATGTGAAAGCATAAATCTATCAACTCAGAGCTGTCACCATAGGGAGCGGATTGATAATTGACGATAAAAATCTTTGTTTTGAGTCACCCATGCCATTGTGTTGAAAAACAGGGAATAAATACGCCATACTCTTTTCCAGGACAACCTTACCTACATGCTGGTGTGTCATGGATTTGCATGAAGGTGGTGGGCATGTTCTCATTGAAGTTGTCTCACCTTGTATATGTAAGCTAAGTTTATGGCCCTTTTTAAAGAAATACCATCCAGAAAGAGTTTTTACAAGATGACCGTGTAAGTTGCTAGACAAGTTTTTTGCTTGGGCAAGGGTGTATTTTTTTTAATCTTCATTTACAGCATATACAGGTGCTGTCTCTGTTTGGAAACTAAATGGACAACAAAAAGGAGAGGAAAAGTCTATAATGGTATTGTGGTAGCAACTAGCAGAGATAAAGGAGAGTAAAGGCTTTTACTTTGTAAAATTTAGTGATTTCAATTTTGGGACAACTTTCCCAAATGCAGGAATACATTTAGTAGAAGTATATTTATTGAATAAAAATGAGGATTGAAATCTATAGGTACACGCTTGCTGTAAACCTCTCCTGAGTAGACACTTTGAGCTTATGTGATGTTTCATACCATTTCTAAAGAAGGAAAGGTCAAGCAGAGCCCTATAGAGCTTTATAAACATAGGGCAAATCTGCCAAGAGCAGGCTGAGTATTAAAGAGATGACAGGTCTCTCCTAGATAGGTGACTGTTACCAAAATATACACAATACTAAAATATATGTATATAAAATACTATATCTGTTAATATTATAATAAACATATTATAATAAAACCCAATTGACACCCTCTCTAATGTTCCACATACCTTGGATGTTCAGCAGGCAATTGACTCCTCTCCATCAGCAGTAGTTCCTTCCACAATAAAAACTATTAAATATGATGGTTCTCAAACAGACGGGATAAGCTGATGCAGAGAAGCAGATAGCAGGAGAGTCCAGAATGCAGCACAAAAGTGATCCAATAAAATTAGGGCAGTCCAAGGTAAAGGCTTGGAGTTTGCAAGACATCTCCAGTACTGTTCTATGAACTTACCAATGCTGTCCTCGGGCCTTCAGCTGAGCTGCTGAGGTGAGCAGTTTGCTGTTTTGTGTAAGAGTTTGTAAGCTCTTTAGAGAAGGCATTGCTCTTCTTCAGACTCTAGCAAGAATATGGAAGTATGGCTGGAAATAAATAAAACTGCTGCTGTTGGTGGCTCCTGAGGCAGCTCCCTCAGACATTGAGCAGGGGCCTTGTTTGGGCTGCCCAGCCAGTGCTGATGATGTGATGCCACAAGCCCCACTTACTGTACAAGCAGAGCCTGGGTTTTGGGCAGGGGCTGAATGAAGCTCTTCTGTGACAGCCTCCTTCTTCTCCACTGTGACATCCATGTAAGTACCTCCTGTTCCAAGCACAAATCTTCCTTCACATTCCTGTTTAACCCTGGCAATGAACATATCCTTTGGCTCCTATACACTAGAATTTTTAGTCCTTTTCCTTTTTTCAGGTATTGACACCTGTTCAAGCCCAGTTAAAAATTCAAGTGATCTTTTAGATTTCCCATCCACAACTATCTCAAAGTACTAGAGAACCCAAGGGAAAACAGACTGTCAGTGCCTCCAGCACAGCTCAGGAACACAGCGGCTCAGCCCCACGGTTGCAGGCTGACTGGGGTGTGGCAGCAGCAGTAGTTGTGATTATCTGCCCTGCCCTTGTGCCCTTGCCACAATCTGTGTTTACTCTTTCTGCTAGAGAGCGTGGAATTTGCCACTGGCAGGAGGATGCAGCGAGTTATCTCCATCCTGGCCAGAACAGAAGGAGAAGACGTAACACTAATCAGAGATTCAGAGCTGGGCTTGAAGATGCCTTGGTTCAGTCTGGGAGAACTAGTTGTTAAAATCCTGGCAAGTTGCCCCAAGAGCTATTTGAAAGAAATGCCAATTGTTGACAGATTTCTGTACTTTTCTTATTTCTGGAAAACAGAAATCTCTTTCGGAGGAGAATTCAAAATTATCAAGCAGTTCTGGGCTTTGACGCATGTGCTGGTTTGTAACTGATTGATTCCACTGTCAGTCATTTAAAGATTAATCCACTTCTCTTTTTCTCTGCTCTGTTGTCTTGATCTCCTCTTAGTATGGACATAATATACTTGAAACTGGAGCTACCTCTGTGTGCTTCATCACAATAACAACCTGTTGTGGTTTGACACTGGCCAAATGCCAGACAGCCATGAAAGTCGCTGCCTCACCTTCCCCTGCCACAGCTGGGCAGAGGAGAGATTAACAAAGGGTTCACGAGATAAGGACCGGAAGAAAGGCTCCAAGGGCAAAATAGGCTCAACAAAATGAATTTATTACTAACAGAATCAGAGGAGTATAATGAGAAGTAAAATAAGCCTTTAAAACCACCTTTTTCCCCCCTAACCCCACTCTCCTTCCCACCAACAGTGCAGGGAGACAGGGAATGGGGGTTTGGCCAGTTTGTCACCCAAGATCTTCCACTGTGCAGGGAGAGGAGTCCTTCCCCTGCTCTGCTATGGGGTCCCTCCCACAGGAGACAATTCTCCATGAACTTCTCCACTGCGGTTCCAATCTCACGAGCAGCAGTCTTCCCAAAACTGCTGCNCTCTACCTGGCCCAGCCTTGACCAGCAGCATGTCCATCTTCTGAGCCATCCGAGATTGGCTCTGATGGACATAGTGGAAGCTTCCAGCACGTTCCCATGTAAGTCATGGCTCCCCCGCTACCAAAAACAGCCATCACACAGCCCTTCCTAAATCTTGTTGATAGATTGTGCCCGTTTGGACACAAATCGAGGAGGAAACAACCCGGAAGGGAGTCTCTCTCCTCTCCTCCGCCAGCCAAGCAAGCAGGTCCCGGCAGCACCCACCCCTCANCGAAGGCACAAAAAAAACCTTCCAGCAGGCGATGGGGAATACAAGATCATCCCACGACATAGATGAATGGACAGACTTCTGAAAACTGTACACGATTATGCAGAGCAAGACTCCATTAAAAATAAGGGAAGAAGAAGCTTGGGGAGGTCCGTAGGTGCATCAGAGATCAGTGCATGAGGGATTTTTATTGTATGCAGACCTGGTGTTCAGAGCCTTCCTCACCCTTTGTCACCACTACCTTTATGCTGGGATAATCACATGGCAAAGGAAAACATTCTGTGTGGAACCTTACTTGAAGGAAAAAGGGTAAGAAGAGTTTATAAGATTGCTACTAGAAAAGCATCATAGAGAGAATTCTTTGCTTCCTGTTCTGTTGGCAGTGTTGCTACATGCTAATAACAATCTCCTTCTTGCCTCTGGTTTGTGCACAGAATCCTCAGGAATGAAAAACCACCATCTTCTTTTTTGTTTCATTGCATGGAAAACCACAGGAAGACTTATCAACAAGAACTTTGTTGAAATAGATTCTATCCTAACAATCTTAGGGAAGGCTCAGGTTTCCTTACATGTTACCTTTATTCTTTAAAAAGGAATGTGGACCATAAGCATTGTGGTTTTTACAGTGGCACTGACAGGAAGCTGTGGGGAGAAAGAGAAACTTGATGACAAGCTGATATCCAGAACGTGGAGTGACATTAGAAGACTCTACAAGTGACTTGCAGAAGTAACAGCACGTGCCTTTTTTTAACCCATGTATTCCTCTGTATTTCTTGACTGGAAGGCCTTAAATCGTGAACTTTCTAAGCTTTTCAATGAGATGTGGGATGCAGATGTTCACTGCCTTAGGCCTGGGAAAGACTACACAACTGATGTGCAGGTAACTCAAATGCTGAGTCAGAATTAAGGGCAGTGTGGTGCTTCAGGGAAAAGGTGCCTGCAAAAGTGCCTTTTGCTTAAAAAGTTGCCTGTGCTTTGTCATGTCATGTGAGAAAAGCATCCCTCAGGAGAGGGAACGGTACAGACAACACCAATGGTTCACTTTGGTTACAAGTGGAGTCTCTCAGATATCTGTCTTGAGTGCTGTAATATTTCATATCTCCATCTGTGACCTGAAGGAGGAACCAGCATGCAACCCTTCCAATTTTGCAGATGACAGCAAACTGTGGTGAGGAAGTTGGTATGCTTTCATAGGAAATGCAGGGTTTCTCTTCTGCTAGGCATAGGCAGGCTGGAGGAATACGCTATGTAGGGAACATCATGAAATTCAACAATGACAAAGGAACAGGATGCCCAGAGAAGTTGTGAATCTCCACTTCTGGAGGTTTTCAAAACCCAACAAGATGACACCCTGAGAAAGAGAGTCTGAATTCAGTGTTAACCACACTTTGAGCAGCATTAGATATGTCCTGCTTCACCCTATGTGTTCCAGTGTGTGAATGATAGCTTGTGCATGTGGTCTGAGTGACTTGCAGCAAGGGAGAAAGGGAGATAGGTCCCAAGTCATTCTTAGGGGAATAAAGGAGGAATTTGAGAAATTCCTGGGTTTATCTGGGAGAGCAGAGAGTAGCACAGAGGAGTTGGTGAAGAAGACTTCAGGACTGTTGCTTCTAGTCCCAGGGAAATGTGAGGGAGGAGTGAGAGGTTCGATAAGCAGCCGTTCACTCCTCGCTAGCTCAGTGCAGTGCAAACGTGACCATATGTTTCAGCCACAAATTGCAAGAGGCCAGAATAGTTGCAATCCAGTTTTGTATTCACACAAGAGCTCACTTTATTCTGATGTTAATCAAACACTTTATTCTGATGTTGCTTCATATTATAACAGATAATTTCCTATTGCTGATAGACTCAAAATAGTGGTACCTACCTCAAGCCAAAATGTTTGTGGGAAAATCTCCCATAGGGTTTCTCCATTTGTCAGAACAAGGCTCTAGATACCCCTTGCCTGTGTTAACAAGCTGCTACTCATCTTCTATCTTCTTTTCATGAGAATGCCCTTTATGAAATAGAAATTTGAAAATTATCAGGAAAGCCTCCTTTTACAACTGCAGAAACAGAAGGTACCCAAATCTCCTTTTAATTTATTTGTGGTGGGAGAGAGTCCTTGCTCCACATTACTTTGTTTACCATTTGTGATGTATATAGTGTAAGAGCAAAGAACTGAACTATCACATGGGCCATCACAATCATCTCTGAGTCAACAGAGAAATTTCAGGCTCTTAAAGTGTCAGAGATTGTGTTTTTTCTTTATGCTGGCAATTCTGTATTATCTTCTCTTGTTTCATAGAAAGACAATTCCTGGCAAAGAATCCTGATAGTATTATGGGGTTTGGTTTAATTATTACAAAGGCAGGCACTGTCTCCTCTAAGGACATCTTACTCCTTACATTATTTTTCTCCCATGTTTTTCCCAGGGAAAAGCAGGTCCTGCACAGCAAGGTGACAGTGCTGTCCAGGACTATGCAGCCAGACATCTGTTTCACAATGTAAATGAAGAACGCCTGAAGAGCATAAAAACTTTTGCAAGTGAGACCTGCTCTTTTGCTAATAGTGGATGTGATGTAAAAAAATCTGTGCTGCTTTGGCTTTGTTTTCCTAAAATATACTGTTGTATATAATTTGGATGATGGCTAGGATCATAGGTTGCAGGTCATTTGAAGGGAGTTTTCACATCAGCTGTATGAAGGTTACCTGCACCTGAGCCTCAGGAAGAACATTCTTTTGTGCCTTGGGCAAAATCTGAATTCTCTGGTTCTTCCACTACAAAGTAAAAAGGATGAGACACTTACCACAAACTGGAGAAGTGGCCGAAGGGAATCTCATGGGGTTCAACAAGACCAAGTGCTGGTACTGCACCTAGGTCAGGACAGCCTCTGGGATCAATCCAGACTGGGGATGAGCAGAGGAAGCAGGCCTGGCAGGAGGGTGCTGTGGGTGAGAGCTCGCCCTGCCCTGGCCATGTGTGCTGGGACCCAGAACTCCCCTGTGCTGGGCTGCATCCAGAGCCCGAGGGCAGCAGGGGAGGGGGGGATTCTGCCCCTCTGCCCTGCTCTGCTGAAACTCCCCTGCAGGGCTGCACCCAGCCCTGGGCACGGCACAGGAAGGACAGGGAGCTGCTGGAGCCACTCCATAGCAGGGACACCAAGAGGAGCAGAGGGATGGAGCAGCTCTGCTGGGAGGAAAGGCTGAGGGAATGGGGATTGTTAAGCCTGGAGAGGAGAAGGCTTTGGAGGTGACCTCATTGTGGCCTTGCAGTGCCTGATGGGAGCCTATAGGAAAAATGGAGATATACTCTACAAGTGTGACAGGACAAGGGGGAATGGCTTCACGCTAACAGAGAGGAGATTTGGATTAGAATTTAGAAAGAAATTCTTTCCTGTGAGGGCAGTTAAGACGCACTGGTGAACAGTTTGTCCAGAGAAGCTGTGTCTGCCCCATCCCTGGCAGTGTCCAAGGCCAGGCTGGATGGGGCTCTGAGCAATCTGGGACAGTGGACAGCATGCCTGACCATGGCAGGGAGTTTGAACTGGATGATCTTTAAGGTCTCTTCCAACCCAAACCATTCTATGCATTGAAAAAGTCACCAAATTAGTTTTTACACTTTTATTCACAACTTCCATGCCCTTTCAGATAGTACTAGACCCACAGCTAGGTTTTGCATTTTTGTTGGGGGCTATGCTTCAGCCACGTCTATGAATGTATATTTCCTTCCCTAATTTTTCTCAAACTCAAGACATGTGATATAGGTTTATGCTCTACTATTCCTCTACTGAAATAATGCCCACAAAACCTCCTGCCAGCATAGCTCAAGGTCCTAAGTCTGTGTCTTTAATTGTGGCGGTCAGGTATGATTTGTTTTGGTAGGTCATTATTACTTCAGCCCTTGGCTCCATAAGGAAGCTCAGTAGCTGTTTATCTTTAAAAAGATCTTTAAAAAGTATAGCAGCGATCTGGCCTTGAGTCACCTTGAGGCCTACACCTAACAGTGTACCTGAGAGTGGAATCTGACATATAAAGGAATTACATTCTCTAAGGGCTATCAAGGCATATTCCATGGTGACATTTTATAATGGCAGTCTAATGCTTGGATCAGGCATATGAGCAGACTGAGAGTTTCTCTTTTTCTGCAGCCTTTATTTCCTTATTGGACAACTATAAGACATCAACTGGTGTTGCAGAAGTAGTGACTCCAGAAGAAATAGTTGAAAACAATTGTTTCCTTGATGCTATCTTAGCAACAGAAGTCATGAGAGTGAGTAACACTGATCTTTTTTGACACTGAAAACACTGAATTAAAAAGTAAACTGTATTTATCTTGGTTTTCTATCCTTCAGCAAGCTCATGGCTATCTGCTGAGAAAAAACCTAGCAAAGCCAAGCCTTGCTGATTTCAAACATCACCTTTATGACATCTGGTTCCAGCTCTATGCCAGGAAAAGAGGAGACAGGTATGTTTGATGGGTATGGGCACTGATAATCTCTGTGCTATTGACATTTAGTGCCTGAGTACTATCTGTTACACGTGGAACTGGAAGATGGCTTCAGAATGGCTTCACCCTGACAGAGACTGGGTTTAGATTGGATACGAGGAAGAAATTCTTCTGTATGAGAGTGGCGAGGCCCTGGCACAGGTTGCCCAGAGAAGTGGTGACTGCCCCATCCCTGGCAGTGTCCAAGGCCAGGCTGGATGAGGCTCTGAGCAGCTTGGGATAGTGGAAGGTGTCCCTGCCCATGGCAGCAGGTAGGAATGAGATGAGCTTTAACATCCCTTCCCACCCAAACCATTCTATGGCTCTATGAAACATAAAAAAGACCTGTATATTCTTTTATTTCTTTTTTTAATTCTTCATTACAGACCTGATTCTTGTGGTTTTGAACATGTTTTTGTTGGAGAAACAAGGCATGGTAAAGAGATCTTAGGTTGCACAACGGCGTGCAATTTTACCTTCAGGAAAAGCGCAGCCAGATTGATTACAAGGGATATGTGGCTCAGAAGAACAAAACCAGGGTAAGAACAAGTCTTTGGGGGCCTTTGCAAGTAAGACAAATGGATCCAGAGATAAAAGTTGTAATGAAACAGGTGTAATGATGAAATCCTAGGCTCAGTGTTTTGAACGGTAATAGGTATATACAGCATATAACTGTATATAAGAAGAATGACTCATACATAACATGCCTTCCAGCTTCTTTTTTTTGCAAAAACTAGTTAAAAAAGTAGTGCTGGTGTTTACAGAATTGCAACACTGCTGAGGTTTATTTGCGATAAATGATCATGTATGCTCCAGAGGTCAGGGAAAAGACTGTTCTCCAGCTGTAGCACCCACGCACACCAAGGATGACTGAATCTTACAAAGCTCTCAAAAATCTGGAATCAGAAATTCTATCTGTCCAGTCACTGCTGTGTTGGAGATTATTCTGTTGTTTCATTTATTCTGTCAGCCTGACAAAGATGACCAAGTTTTGAGCATCCAAAGGGCTGGAAGGGCTCAGTCAAGCCAATTGGAAGCACTTTTATTTGTGTCAGCCTGGAGTTCGAATTTGCTCTTTACACAGTCATTTTCCTGCTGTCTGAAGAAAGAGTCACATGTGAAACAGTGACGATAGATGAGTATGAGCTACAGATGGTTGTCTGGCGCCATGGGCACCATATTGGAACAGCGTATCCAGTACTGCTCAGCACCACTAGTGATGACTAGTAGAATGTAGTAGAGCAAGAAACATTTCTTTTTAAATCAGTGGAAAGGAAGAGTGGTCGAGAGAGGAGGAATGGATGAGGGGTGGACAGGATGAGGGGTGGACAGGACCACACAGCAAAGTTTATATATATATATATTAGTTTTATATAACTCATTTCAAGTAAAAATGGATGACTCCATCTCTTTTGGTGTGCAATGGAGTGTTTAATCAGTAGTGTGCTGTGGCACTGTCAGAGAAACCATAAAACATACTCCTGCTCACATTAAATTCACATCTAACTTGTACTTTTCAGCAAATAATGGCATTTGGGAAAAGGTTTCATTAAAACTGATACACATATTTCTCTTGCTAGTCACTGCATATCTAAAAGAGCAATAACCACACATTGCTTACATTTTACTTTCAAGACAGAAGCTTTGATTTGGCACAGGCAAAACCCCAGGATGTTTTACTCTCCTCTCCTTATTTCATAAGAGGTTAATTTCAAACGCATTATTGCAATGACCTGGACAAACAGGGAACACATTCAGGTGGGGAGATCAGATCCACAGCAGGCCTTAAAATATTTTCTGTTTCTTAACAGAATTTTCATATACTGCCTATGTATTCCTGAAACACCTGGATGGCAACTTCATGGTACAGATACTAAGAGGGCTGACTCAGAAAGATGCCCTCCTTGATTTGTGCCTTGTCAGCAGAGATGATCTTGTGATCCTCTTAAGTGGAGATTGGTGACTGTCTTGGCCACAGCAACCATGAAGCCATCAAGTTTAAAATCTCTGGTGAGACGAGGAAAAGTGCTAACAAAACTTCAACCCTGGACATGGGAAGAGCAGACTTCAGGCTGCTCAGGGAACCAATAAGTAAAGTAAGTACCCTGGGAAAATGCTTTTAAAAGTCCTGGGGTCCATCAGTGCTGGTCGCTTTTTAAGCACAAACTCCTAAAGGCACAGGAGCAGGCGATTCCTAAAAATTGGAAGTCAAGCAGATGAGGCAGAAGGCCACCTTGGCTGAACAGGAATCTTCTTTTGGAGATAAGGTAAAAAAGGAAGGTGTATGCCCAGTGGAAGCAAAGTCAGGTGATGTGGAAGGAATGTGGAGATGCTGCTCACCACTGTAGGGGAAGAATTCGTTTGACCAAAGCTCCATTGCAATTGAAGCCACCAGAAATGTGAGACAAAAAAAAGAGAGGGGTTTAAAAATACATAAATGGCAAAAGGCAGTGCTGAAATGACATCAGCCTGTTACAGGATGAGGATGGTCACCTCACAAACTGGGCCAAGGACAAGGTAGACATGTTTAATGCTTTCTTTGCCTCTGTTTCCAACACTGCTGATGCACTAAGGAGGTCCCAGCACCTTGACCTAGAGGACTGTGACTCTGAGTTAACCCTGAGGGTGTGAGGGATCTGCTGCTCCAGCTGGATCCCTATAAATCTGTGGAGTGTGATTGGATTTATCTGAGAATACATAAAGAGCTGGCTGATGTCATCATGAGGAATCTCTTGATGATTTTTGAACAGCCTGAGGAGAGGTCTCAATTTTCAGAGAGGGCAAGAAGGATGACCCTAGAAGCTACAGGCCTGTCAGTCTCACTCCAATGCCTCATAAAATTATGGAGATGATAATGATTATTCTGGGAGGTATTGAAAAACCTGAAGGTCTGAGACTGTTGTCTCCTGAAGGACAACAGTCATTGGTTGCAGCCAGCACAGCTTCATGAGAGGAAAGTCCTCACTATCAAAACTAATTTCCTTTTATGCTAAGGTAACCCACCTAGCTGATCAAGAAATGTCAGTAGATGTAATCTTTTTGGATTTCAGTAAAGCTTTGGATATCATCTATCTCAGTGTGCAGCCCACAGCTGGATAAACACATGGTGTGATGGGTGAGCAAGTTGCTCATGGGTCAAGCACAAAGAATGACAGTAACTGGGGTGACATCAGACTGGCAGCCTGTCACTTGTGGGGCTCTGCAGGGCGCCATCTTAGGCCCCGTTCTCTTAAAAATCCTCATAAACAGCTTGAGTGCAGGACTGGAAGGGATACTAAGNTCATCTATCTCAGTGTGCAGCCCACAGCTGGATAAACACATGGTGTGATGGGTGAGCAAGTTGCTCATGGGTCAAGCACAAAGAATAACAGTAACTGGGGTGACATCAGACTGGCAGCCTGTCACTTGTGGGGCTCTGCAGGGCGCCATCTTAGGCCCCGTTCTCTTAAAAATCCTCATAAACAGCTTGAGTGCAGGACTGGAAGGGATACTAAGTAAGCTTAACACAAAACCGGGAGGAGCTGCCAACTCCCTCAAGGGCGAAGAGGCCCTGCAGGGAGCCCTGGATAAATGACAGGCCTGGGCAATCACCAACTGCATGAAGTTTAACGAAGACAAGGGCTGGATTCTGCACCTAGGACGGGACAGCCTGGATGTACAGACAGACTGGGGAATGAGATACTGGAGAGCAGTGCTGTGGAAAGGCACCTGGGGTCCTGGTCAGTGCCCAACTGGACACAGCCAGGAGGGTCATCCCTGTCCTGGGGGCATCAGGGCCAGCATTGCCGGCCAGGACAGGGAAGCATTGAGCTGCTCTGATCTGGGCTGGGGAG
>VZRX01003481.1:0-12104 GCA_013398075.1 Notiomystis cincta
TGATGATTTACACTGGAAAACAGCAGCAAACGCAGCAGGTGATGGGACAGCATCCTACTGTCTTCCATCTAGAAAATTAAAGAACATTTGGTCTATAAAGGTCTATGTTAGGACGTTTTCTTCCTATCCTTTAATCAGTTTTTAATCCATGAAACATTCTCTCTACCAATCCTGCCACAGTTTAATTTCTTTGATAATCTTTTGTGTCAAGGACTTTTTAAAAATGCAAGTACATCCACATTTCTGCTGACATTGTCAGCTCAGTAGGGTAGCAAGGTAGTATTTCCTTTACAGAAATCAGGCTCTTTCCCTTGTAACAACCTTTTTTTTTCTCTCTCTTAAGTGGGGATGGAATTCTGCCTTTCCTAGGATCATTTCTTGAGACCCTTTTGAAATGGGAGGTGCATTGACAATTTGTCAGTCTTCTGCCACAGTAACCTTTAATAATTTAGCCTACAGATTGTGGCCAAAAGTCCTGTAAGTCCAAATCTTGGTTGCTTCAGAGCTCTTTGGTGAAGACCATGCAGTTTAATGTCTTGCTTCTTACATGAAATTGATCTATCTAGTTCAACTTAATGTCTGTTTAAGATCTTGCATGAAAGTCCAATACTAGGAACAAAATAATCACACATTTACAGAATATTCTGACTTGGAAGACACCCACAAGGATCATCAAGTCCAAATCTTAGCCCTGAATAGGACATCCAGAATATCACAACGTGTGCCTGGAAACTTTGTCCAAAGGTTTCTTGAGCTTTGTCAGGTTTGGTGCTGTGACCACTTCCCTGGAAGGCCTGTTCCAGTGCCCAAACATCCTCTGGGTGAAGAACTTTTTCTTGTAATATCCAACCTAACCCTCCCCTGACACTGTTTCAGGCCATTCTCTTGGGTCCTGCTGCTGGTCACCACAGAGAAGAGATCAGTGCCTGTCCCTCTGTTTCCCTTCATGAGGAACCTGTAGACTGCAATGAGTTCTCCACGCAGTCTCCTCCAGGCTGAGCAAGCCAAGTGACCTCATTTGCTCCTTGTATGGATTCTCCTTCACCATCCTTGTGGCCCTCCTTTGGATGCTCTCCAAGAGCTTTATGTCTGTTTTATGCTGCGGCACCCAAAACTGTTCACAATTCAAGGTGAGGCATCCCCAGTCCCCAGTCCCCTCCCTTGCCCAGCTGTTGATGTCCCTAGGACAGGGTTGTCCTTCCTGGCTGCCAGGGCACTGCTGGCTCATATTCACCTGCCCATTAACCCCTGGGTCCCTTTCCATGGCACTGCTCTCCAGCCTCTCATTCCCCAGTCTCTCTGTACATCCAGGGCTGTCCCATCCCAGCTGCAGAATCCAGCACTTGCCCTTGTTAAGCTTCCTATGACTGGTGGTTTCACAGCTCTCTAATTTGTCTAAATTCTCCCTTCAGGGCTTCTCTGCCTTCCAGGGAGTCAACAGCTGCTCCCAGCTTTGTATTATCTGCAAACTTACTCACTCAGTATCCCTTTAGTCTTCTGTCCAGGTTGCTTACAAAGATGTTGAAGAGCAATCTGTTTGATGTGAAAGCAGACCTTGATATTTAAAATGCTTTAATTGAAAATTAATTAAAAAATAAAATTACAGTGTGGACTGAATTGAAGGGAAAGTTTCAGAACATAACAGAAAAGAAGTGAGAGTCTTCATTCACCTGTAATATAAATCAATTCTTGCCTGGTAGTTACAGGCTTCATGTTTCCCATAATATTTCTGGGTGTAGCTTCATTGTGTATTTTGCTACACATATTATTGCCCTTGCATATAGCAATCTGCAGTGAATTTTCAGAACTGATCTGTGGTTAAAATCAATATATTTTATACTTGTTTTTTATTTGGAAACTGTTTCCTAGGAAGACATACATATATTTATATTTGCCTTTTAGAAGATGAAGAATAACACCTGGCGTATATTTCTCTACAGAAAATGTTTAGCTTCACATCACACATCTTCCTTGTTAGGAAATGAAGAGTTAATTAATCTCTCTTAGCTGCTCTCCATTTATAGTTCAATCAGGGAGTACATTCTAGAAGAATCAAATCCAGTACAGTTCATAGACATTGCAGTAATTTTGTACCACTATATCATGCTACCAGAGGGGATATCAAGATTAGAGTTTTCATGCTGAATATTGAACACATCAGACTGAAGATGTGGAGTTCTTAATTGCCAGAGTAGGAGTGTCTATGCCCGAAATAAACTTGCAATGGAGAAAGTTCACTCATCGACTTGCAAACATAGGACTTGCTCCTTTTATCCTTTTTTTTCACTTAGACATTAAATTCTCAGAAAAAAGAAATTATAATTCTTATGTGCTGAAAAGTCTTGGCCAGTGTCTGTGGAGAAGGGAAGGTTATACTTTCATGAGCCAAAAAGAGCTTTTTTTACCCATATTTTATCTCACAGAGGGGGCTCCTAACTGTTTTCTCCTTCTGGAACAGTGTCTTAATCACCAGTGTTGTAACCAGCACTGTATTCTAGAAAAACTTACATTCTTATTTGTAGATCTTCTCCTGGGAACTGAACATTTCTGCAGCTTCAAATAAAAGAGGAAATTTAAATTGTTTTGTTACAGTACATAGGTGTAGAATATCTAAAATATTTAACTAATGGGGAAAATGTGTCTGCTGGGAACTTTGAAATACAAAGGTCCTCACTCCTTCAATCTTTATGTTGAAGTTCCCAAATGAATACAGCTGATTTTGGATAGTTAGAAATATAAACAAAATATTTCTGAGTTGTTTACTCTGTTTCTGGTGCAACGAAAAATCAAAATTCTGTTTATAGCTTGGATTGAACATTTTCCCTTCCTATTTTAGTTAATGAACTTCTCTCTTCTTTCAGTTTCTCCACATCCCCCTCCCCCAAATAACCAAGATTCCCAACATAGTCACATCAATCTTAATAAAGAATGGTGTGTTGTGATTTTTGGATGAGACTAACATTACCTCTGAGGGAAATCTATTCAGCACATTGTGTTCTATATAAAATATGGTAGTATAGCAAAAGGGAAAAAGATGAGATTTTAGATTAAAAGCTGAAAATCTCTCTTGGAAATTCTATTATGAAAACGAAGTAGAAAAAATCCTTTCTATACTGCAGAGGAATAAAAACTAGCAAAAGCAGATTTTTGCTCACAAAATGATGAAATTTTCCCCATAATGCTTTGGGCCAACTTATTTTATTCAATGCAATTTAAATATTTCATTTTGATTTCCTTATTAATGATTTTCTCTAAAAGCAATTTCACTCTGGGAAGAAATTTTGAAATAAACGTTCAATTCAAAAAATGCTAAATAAGGCACTTGGGTGTTATTGAAATACCTAGCTTTATTTTCAAGCTGACATGCTTTACAAATGCTGTAGTTTTTATTAAAATTTTATGTTAAGTAGTTCAAAACTGTGTGATTATAAATTTGTGAGTCAAGTCTATTGCAGGGGAAATATAATACTCCTTAAAGAAACAGGTGGTTGGGCACGTATGGCTTGCATTCTACTGATCAGGGACTATTTAAGTGATACATGGAACAGAGTTCTGTGTGCTGATACATTTCCAATTTATGGGCAGAATGGGTTATTGGGTTTTGCTTTGGGGGGGGGGCAGGGGTAGAGATTATGGTTACATTCTTCATTTCAATTATAGCAAGAATTAATATTCAGTAAGTACAACATGCATGTGTTCTACAGACTGGATCCAACCCCTGGGATCCACGAATGCTAAAGAGCTTGCAGGTTTGTAATCCTGACATTTGGAGTGCTGCAACTACAGGGTGCAGTGTGCCATGAAGCTGCTGATGGTTTAGATCTGACCTCTGGAAACATTACATGGCTGTGGCTCCTTGTTGTTTGCATCCACAGAGTGCCAAAGGAGCTGGGACTCCCTGATGCCAGGTGGTGTGCAGAGATCAGACAGACTGTCCTTGCCCCAGAGACATGGAGGGCAATGGAAATAGACTCAAATAAATAACCAAGAGCACGGCAGCAGTCAGCTTGCTGTGATAGCAGACCCTGTGAAATCATCAAGATTGTAAGATGCACTGCAGAAGGTGACTTAATGAGAAATTGAAAGTTGAATAATGAATCAGTTTAAATACTTCCAGAGAAATCCTCTTTAGTCTAAATGAAATGAACATCTTGGAAAACAACACATTGGTCCTTGCAGTGAAGTTTAACAAATGAGTGGATGTTTGCATCAGTGATTTACCAACTCTTGTCTGTTATCAGTAATAAACAAAAATAAAAAGGTAGCTCAAGTTTGGCAGCAAGGCAATTGGAGAGTGTAAATTTATATTTAGTACAATGGTCAATAACAAGCTCAAGAAAGGATACAAAGGTGAGAGAGGATTAGCACTGATGAACCTGGCAGAATGAATCATACAGCAACAGTGTGGATTGATATGAGTAGGGCAATTTCTCAAGGCCACATAGAATAATGCGACTGTAATTAAAATTAATGCTAATTATACCCTACTCAAAAAGGATTATGTCCTGGCCATGTCGTGCAGAAGATGGATGTGGTAACAACGTGAGGCAAATGGTCAGACTTCAAATATCAAGAACACTGGGATGTGGTAGAGGCACCTGCATCCACAATGGTCCTGAGGGTTCCCTGGCCAGGAAAGCATCTCATTCCTTTCTGGAGGAATGGCTGCAATAGGTTTCAGTTGATAGTGTTATTATTTTATAATGTTATCAAAGCCAGATGAATTCCAATTTGGTTAAAAAATGAGATAGGTCTTTGTCTTATACAAAGAATCACCACACCACCTGTTTTAGTGATTGTGGTCAGTCAGGAAAAGTTCACTGTGGACTCCTCAGCATGAAGATTCATTTTCTATCCATATTTCAGGGAAATACATAGACACTTAAACATACTGCAGGCATTGCCCAAATAGATCTGAATAATAAGATCTAAGCAACATGAGTGCTAGAAATATAAAATTTCCTTCTGTATTAGGAAAAATATCAATCTTAGTTACTTTAAAGATAAAGACATTTTAATAGTTAAAAATAGTTGCATTTGTTAAAGATTATAAATTATCATCAATTGCTGGTTTTAGCTAATTTAAACATGACTGTTTTTCATCCACTGTGAAATTGTAGAGTAGGTTTGGAAAAGCAGTTAAAAAATACAACCTATAGAAAGCTTTCAACTTAGTATGTATTTAGAGATTTAAAATGAGACAGCATACTATTTCAGAGAGGCATAAAATTAGAAGCATCAACTAATGAGATGTTATGTGTTATGACTTTTTAATGTATTATTTGTGGAAAACATTTACCAGGTTATCTATCACTCAAAATAAATGAAATATAACCATTTTATTAATCATATTTATCAATCACCGTTGTGTTTGAGGAATAGGTTTTTCATGTCAAGAACAAGAAAGCATACATACTATTTTCATTTTATTCTGCATGGGTAGAGCTTCATAACGAAAATGATATACAGGAAATAATTTTAACTTCAGTATAATATTCTTTCATGCTAGAAATTCAGAGCAATTCAGAAACATTAAAGATATGAGACAGAAGGTGCAAAGAAAGGACAAAATTATCCAAAGAATAAGCAGTAGAATATGGAAAGAACCAAAAGATTTCATCTGATCTTGGCTAGAAAGCATCTTTAACTGAAAGGTAGTGACACTTTCTGGAAAAAAAAAACAGGGATCTATAAGAAAGTGAGAGATAGAAAGTTGCAGAATCACTTTTCAACCTCAACTGAAGCTGAAGCAAAGCATAACTTCTTGCATACATGTCTTTGGAGATGTCTTCAACTTTCAGAAAGCCTGATCTCCTCACTGAGGTGCTGTGAGTCTGCATCAACCTCTCTGGGTGCATATCTGTGTGCTCCTATCCACCAACACTACCCTTACTGCAAATATACAGTGGGGGCTACTGACCTGTGCTGTTATATTTCAAAACATAAGGAGAAAAAGAAAAAAAAGGAATGCTTTTGAACCACTGAGAACAGTCTAGTATTGCTTCAGGACAAAGTTTGTCTGAACATATGACTAGACACATGGAATTGAATTAGTTATCCACACGAAACCACAACTGAGTGAATTTTTATTCCTTACAGGAAAACATCTAAAAAAGACCTGTGCATCCAGATTTTGTAACATGTCTAGTAGACATCTGCATATTTTTTTCTTGTTATTTTTTCTTATTTTGTAACAGGAGATGTCTTAGTGCCTCAATGAAATTGGAAAGAGCAATTTTTGGTTATTTCTTAAAGTACATGGAAATGACAAAAGCAAAATGCTGCAAAATATAATTACTTATGTAAAATTATTACAGAGTTATTAAGATTTAGTATTCATGATTCCTATAGTATTCATATGAAAACTAAGCCTGCAAGAAGGGAAGAGAAAGGATCCCAAGTGTCAAAACAAATTCAGGAACACAAACTCTTTATTTTGCAACAAAAGTTATATCATTACTGTGCCATGGATCGTTGTCCAACATGAAGAGCAGCCTGGCTCCATGGAAAATAGAGGAATGCAAGCCTCGTCCTTGATGTTTACACTCACAAGGGCAAGTGGTTAGCAGAAACAAATGACTATATCCTGTAATCAATAATTACTAACTGGGGAAACTGAATGTAATCACTGAACAAAATGGTTATTTAATCAGAAGGTATTACTATGTATTATTCAATATTTAAGCTCATTGGGTATTTACTTTGTTATTTTGAACTTACATAGTTTTAAATAGGTTTTGCTCTCTAGAAACAATAGAAGGTGTCAATAGAAGTCTGACAATCAGTAATTTTTGAGGGTGCCTGAAACCAAGGTGGGCATTTGATCTTGAAGACTCCTATAAATTGCTTTCTGCATACCACTTACTTGCCAGAAGCTTAATTTTTTTAATTGACCTTCAGATCAAGAGAAATAGATTTCTGATTCATTATGTTTCAGACTTCCTCTTCATATCTCAAAGTTACAGGCTGCTTTAACAACAGATATTTTATCATACTGCTTTTTAGTTTTTATATCTTAGAAATCCTTTCCAGTTCCACTGTTGTTTTGTATGATGTGTTTTGTATACCTGTGAGCCTCTCTCATGTCTTAGTTTTGACTCTTGAGGCAATGTTACCTCATTGAACTGCAAAAAATTATACTTAAAATGTGCAGCAATACCAACTGTAATTTTGCCCTGGCTTTCTCAGGAAAAGGGAACACCTAGAGTGCTAAGCAGTGTGTGAAGACAAATATTGGATGAAAGACTGTAGACTTCTAAGTGACTTTTTGGGATAGCAGATTGATTGTTTCCCTGGAACCTCAGGGCATCAGGCAGTATCTCAACACTGGGTTTAAGCTGGTCTCTAGACTCTACAGACACTGGAGAATGTTTGGTAGTCTACCACAGTACTTATTCCTGTGCAAATACTTAGATTACATGATTTGTGCTCTGAAAGTGTATTATTTCTGAAGAGAACCTACAGGAATCTTAGTTCTTAAGAGAAACAAGGCTTAATCCTGCCTTGATCCTAATGGTCAAGTTTAGATTGCACCTTGCTCAAAGATATGGGAGGAGAACCTAATCCCAAAATGACTCCATTTGTTGAATCATAAACTAGCAGTTGTGGTACACAGTTTATTTTTTGTAACTTTTTATGGCTCTTTCACTAAGCTAAAATGTTTCCACACAAGTGTCCTCTTTTCTTTACTAGAAGTCAGATCAAACTGAGGTTCCTTTGCCATCCCAAATCAAGCTAAGCTTTGATGGACCTACATGTAAATCCACACTTCACTGTTTGGACTCCTCTTCCTTCAGCACAACAGAGAAGTTCAGAAAATTTAAGCAAACTTGCAGATGATTGCAGTTTTCTCTTCCTACTTAATGTCAGATAAATGGACTACTGCATTCCTCCCCCCAAAAAAAAATTCAAAAATCAAACACAAAAACAATTCTTGTGGTTGGTTCTTCACATTTGATGCTTTGAAGGTCCAAATATTTTTCTGTTAAGCTCTATTACCATTATAATTTTCTTTTGTACAGAATTTTTGTGTTCTTTGCACAGAATTACAGGTTCTTTGTTCTTGGAGAAAAATAAAATATTGACATACCTTCCTATAACCTCACCTTTTATTCATGAAGGAGAGGCAACTCCAAAAACTAGAAGTGGAAAAAATGTTATTCAAATTTTATTTAATTTTTTTAAAGATTTTGTAATTTAAATTCCATGTCCACTTCCAGTCACCTCAGTAAAGCCTGCATGACAGTAAAAAGAGTAGGGAATGCAAAAGATTTGCTGAACAGAATCTTTTGTTAAAAAAGGCTTAAATATTTTGTATTACAGAATCTTCTGTGTGTAGAAATAATAATGAAAATAAAATTTTTTCATTTGTGATTGTGTGATACTTGCAATCCTTGAAAGTGTCCTACTGTGGCATCTTTGAAATTTGGGATCTTGTGTGCATTTCATTACAAATTAACTTGTTTTTCCTGCCCTCCTGCTCATTTGTTTGCAAGATGGTTATGAGTATAGAGATACACACCAGTCCTGAAATGAAATTCCATGTTTAACAAGGCTCTGCTTCTAGAATCAGCTAAGAAAGGAGGTAATCCCATCTGGTCCTCATGACTGCAGTCTGTCAGGAGGAGCATAGGATTAGCAGTGGAGTATTGGATTGTTGATCTCAATGGTCTTATAACAAGCAACATCATAATGCAATCTCACTGAGATGATAATCAACCCCAGTGTTGAGACTACACGAATACATGAATTTTCCTTTATCCCTTACAGCCCTTGCCCAATACTCTGCTCTGTACTGGTACAGCTTCACCTTGAGTCCCATGTGCAGATTTGGTCACCACAATATAAGATAAAAGCTTACTAGAGTGTCCAGAGGAGGGCAAGGAAGATGGTAAAGAGCCTTGGGAGGAAATTGTATGAGGAGCAGCTGAGGTCACTTAGTCTATTCAGCCTGGAGAGGAGGAGACTGAGGAGAGACCCCATCACAGTCAACAATTTCCTCAAGAGGGGAGCAGATGTGGCAGACACTGATCTCTTCTCTGGGGTGACCAGTGACAGGACCCAAGGGAATGGCCTGAAACAGTGTCAGGGGAGGGTCAGGCTGGGTATTAGAAAAATGTTCTTTGCTGAAAGAGTGTTTGGGCACTGGAACAGGCTCCCCAGGGAAGTGATCACAGCACCAAGCCTGGCACAGTTCAAGAAGCATTTTCACAGTGCTCCCAGGCACAAGTTGTGACTTGAGCATGGTCTTGTGCTGGGCCAGGACTTCAACTCAATGATCCTTGTAGATCCCTTTCAAATCAGCATATTCTGTGAATTTGTGAAAATTTGCATTGGAAGATGATTTCCATAGCAAAGAGGAACATGGTATTTTCCAGAATAAATTTACTTATCTTGGTTTCATAACTGTGTTTGCTTATTCTTATGCTTTGCCTTAAATAGATGGCTTTTTTTTTCTCCTTCCTTTTGTTTGTCAGCTGTTAAATTTATGAAAAAGACCTGTAGTCCTTCTCCTATTGTTCAATCATTTCATCTTGGTGTTTCTTCTTAAACAGTGACATCTTCATTGCTTTATCATATTAATATACCTTTGTTTTTAAATTCTAGTTAAGATTTACCTTTCATGAACATGTCTGCAGAGACTGTTCTAAGCAAGGTCTTATGCTAGGGTCTTAATACTTGTTGATTGCTTGTTGATCTCCCTCCTCAGTTCAGAGACTCCAGAATCACAAACAAGTTTCAGGCACCTGCATGAGATCAGCAGCTTGTCATCATTTTGTGACCTAATGACTTCTTTGGGCCTATATTTATTCATCTTCACCATCCCACTTTCTAAGAAAAGCCACTGTCTAGCACAATGAATGTTTTGCAGTTATATCCATGTTTCTAATTTTGAATTCCCATTTATGTTTGTTCTGTCATGTTTTGTTATATCTAACCAGATATCAATTTGCCATATTCATTAATTCTACCTCTTAAAGGTAAGTGTTCTTCTGAATCTCTACAATATCCAACAAAAATCTTTGCTGCTGGTCACAAGACCAGTGTGGATGAGAGTCAGAGGAAATGAGAAGGAACTTCTGGAGGTCTTTAGTATGACCTCCTGACCAAAGCAAGGGTAATCAATTTCTTTAGGGTTTTGTCTGGTCAGTTTATGGACACTTCCAAGGCAGGGCACAGTACTGTGTGACAGAGACCATCCTGTGCTCCAGACTGAGTGCCCTGTGGCTTTCCTCTATTTCAGTTGTGAGTGCGGATGATGTGAAATAAGGCTTATCAAGGAGCAGAGGTTTTGGTCTCCATATTCAGGCAAGGGCAGATGTATCTTTGCTCTAAAGATAAGAGAGAAGAGGGATGCTGGCCTCTGCCAGAAGCATGCAGTGTGTGGATGTGCTGTCTGGAGCCCAGCCCTGACAGGAAGGTGCACTGACTAAAATCTTTTCGTAGCAGTGGCTTCCTGAACATGAGACTCAGAATATTTCCCCTCTCAGACCTCTTCCATTAAAGACAGATTTTATAGGTAGTCATTTCTCCATCTTTGAAGATTCCCAGAAGAGTCTAAAAAAAACTTGGATCATGTCAGCATTATTTTTCAAGAGGATGAGGAACAAGGAAAAATTTTGGATCCTACTGGTAGCTAAGAATGAAATGATTGTTTGGAATATCTTCTTTATTGTCATTTCCCAGATTTTCCTTTTTCTATCTGTGAAAATGGACTACTACTCTATTATTTCTTAGTTAAAATCACCAGTTGATCAAGACTGTCTCAATCCCAGAAGGCAAGAAGGTGTGAATAAGTAACTTTGGAGTATTGGAGCTGAGCTTTCTGCTTAGGGACTCTGATACGTAATGTGTGAACTCTATATCCCATCATTATTTTGTCTACAATAGACTGCTCTCATATGGGTGATCAAGCTAGGAATCACTCACAGAAATTTATACATTAATTTTGAATAACAAATATGTTTGAGAAAATTAGTCTGTTCACAGATAACTCACAGTTACCACCCTGTGATAACCCCTTTTTCATTTATGGTGAGTTAAAAGGTTGGAAACAATGATTTTATGCCTCTTTTTCTCAAAGTTTAAGGTCATTTAGGGAGCATGTATTTATAGGACAGAATTCTTTTGTACTGTGGGCTTGGATTTTTTGATTATTGAAAAGAAGCATGCAGTTTTAAATAGCAAAAATTATAATACCATATCTTTCAGGTAAGAAAGTTTTAAATATTTCCAGTCTAGAAACTGTGACTTGTTTCTTGCATGTGAGAAGCTACAGTAAAAGAGCAGAGATGCAGTGGAAAGTGTGCAATGTACTGGCATATGCAGTTTGGTGCAATACATTCTTCAAATGTATTCCTGTGCTGGAGTCTGCAGTATCCCATCGTTTTTGCACATGTCAAATTCACTGAAGACTTTTGGAAATTCCTATAAGGAAAATAAGGGCTAGTGGGGTTTTTGTCTGTCTTGGGAGGAATATCAGTAGGTATTCCAGGAGACTGTTTATGAACAGAGAAAGGGAAACTTGAAAGACAAGGGTAATTTTTTTTTTATTTAAAGCACCTCTTATAGTCTTTTAAGAAAGACAAGGTGAAGAGAGCTCCTATCTTACTTTGGCAATGTATTTTAATGTAAAGAAAATTATATTAGATTTAGAAACCATGTAAACAGTTAATGAACAAAAGAGATCAAATTCAGGTGAAGATATATTCTCTATACTTCATTATAATTCTCTGCAGTAGAGAGATCCTGATAACATCCTTCAAGTCATATGTTATCACTTCTCCCAGTTATTATTAGAGCTACTTGAAAATTAAGTTAGCATCAGTACAAGTGAGGACAACAAAGCCTGATACTCAAGCTGATGTCTGGTCAACAATGCAGGATATTTAATTTTGTTTTATTCATTATTTTTTTTAAAGCATCTAACTTACTTTATTCACAAATGGAAAGTCTGTAAAAGACACTGGTGGAACCTTGGGAGGGTCAGAGATTATTATCTGCATGACTTCAGCTTTAGGCTGATCTTGATCTAATATACACAAGCAAGCCAGAGCTGATTCGGTTTACATTTTCTTGTTTTCTTTTTTGTTTTCTTTTTTTTT
>VZRX01003481.1:12149-24498 GCA_013398075.1 Notiomystis cincta
TTTTTTTTTTTTTTTTTTTTTTTTTTTTGAGGTGTTATAGTTCTTCTGGATCAAGTTATGATCAAATTTTGATTTTCAGATTTATAGTACTTCCTTGAAACTCCTGGTTGGTCAAAGCAATTTCTTCAGTCCCCTTCCTGAGTTTACTGCTACACTAAATCAGGCAAAAAGCTTATGCTGACATCTGCAAAAAGAATTTCTTAGAGAATTTCGTGGGTTTTTTTTACAAGCTGATTCTGCCTTTTTCCTTCAGACCTACAATATGTGCTTTCATTGTTCACACACCAACTTATGAATATGTTGATGCCGTTTTCTCTTTTTTTAAGCTCCCATCTGAGTTCTGTTCATCACAGATGTTTAGACACACAGCTGTCCATCTACAGTGGTTCTGCATGAAAGACCATGGCTGTTGTGTACAAAGAAGGGATTCAGGCAAAATGTACTATAAATAGATAGCATTGTCTGCTTCTTCATTCTCCACTGGAGTCCTAAGTTCTGGAATTGGAATATTTGCTACTTTATCAAAATGGTTTTTGCCTTCTGCCTCCACTGAACTAAACGATGAAGTGCAACCTGAGCATTTATTATGGCTGTTATTTGTGAGAGGTTTCCATTCTGCCTGAACCAAGGAAGCTGGCTACTCTGGCAGGGTCCCAGGCTGCATGGAATGCATGGTGAACATGGGCACACAACGAGTGCCATCACACAGAGGGGCATCTTCAACGTGGCAAACTTCACGTAAGATAAACTGTTTAAAAACGCTTCAAGGTCATGCTATTAATGTCTTAAAGCATTTGATTTAGAGAACAGATCTGCATGCAGCATGATAAGCCCCTCTGAAAACTGTGGAGCAGCAGCATAATATCTGAGAGCATTGTGGCAAATTGGGAAGTTGAGATGGAGCTGCTAATTATTCCAAGGCATATTTCTGAAAGGACAGGAGGTGTGGGATGTTCTCTGCCAAAAGCCCCTATTTCTTGAATGCTCTCACCATCTCCATATGCACATATGAAACTTTTAAGCTATGCTGTGTGTGTATAAGCTGTAGATAATGTGGTCTTATCTATTGCTTGAAACCTTGAAAATCAGTAAGATACAATTCAATAATGATGAGGGCAGCAGTGGAATAATTTGGGTAAGACTAGATTATCAAAAACAAAGAAGAAACTGCAATTAGCATCTGTTACAGACCCCCAGGACTATAAGAGAGTGAGGAAAAATATTCATAGAACAACTCTGGAGTAGTTCAAAACCACACAGTACTGTCCCAGAGGGGACTGTAACTGTCCAAACATCTGTTAAATTATAAAGCTACTGTAAATATAGATCAGAGATTCCTATGCACAAATGAAAGTGTGTGGATCCTAAAAAAGATTCCTATCCTTAGTAGTGAAGTACCATATTTAAATATCATGCTAATAAGTCAATAAGGAGAGGCTACTATGAAACAATGGGAATCATATTAAGGATACATGAATACAATTGGAAAATTCTGGTGAAAATGTCCCATTTCAAGTCAGGAATATATCAATAAAAGAAATAATGTTACAAGAAAAAAAAATCTTTTTGGTACGAGACTAATGTTTACTTGATGCAGTGTTATTGCAGGAACAATATCTACATCGATATATAGATATATAAAAGAAATTAGTAAGCAATTTAATCAGGAAGAACATTATTGGAGGTTTATAAATAAGAGTCATTCAATAATTGTCTGAGGTGTTGTTAAAGGTTTAATGATAGCTGTACACATCTTGAAATTGCTAGAAATGAAATAGAGAGGAATTCTCTGAGCAAGAAATTTCCTTCTTTTTTCATAGAGCATACCTCTGTAGTTGTCCTCTTCCTTTTATTATTTTTTCCTTTTAAAAATAGGCCATTGTTTCTCTTCCGTATTGGATAAGGACTGGAACACCCGTGGAAAACGTTGTTTGAGATGCTGGCATTTAATGGTATCTATATGCTGACTGCTGCCTTCATTGGCCAGAAAGGATGAGCAAGTGTTTGACTTTGGAGAGGTTTCGAGATATTTGGAGAAGGTTGTTCATCTGCCTTTTAAACCATGTGATTTCCACAGGATTTTGATGCCAAGTAGCAACAACTTTTACTGATGCCTCAAGCTTTTGTTTCCCCTTTGATGACCTCTGGCACTTTCACAGCAATGCACCAAAATTCCAGAGTTCATCTTTTGGTGCTTCATCCAGGTAAACCAAGGTGTATCTGATTGAGGTGTAGATGCTTGACCTCCATTCAGCTGCTCAAGAGGTAAAGGAAAGAAAGCTATTTGAGTGACCAGAAAAAAATTGATTGGTTACTGAACTACATTTAGTCTTTTATTGTCCATTTTTGGCTTCTTCCAGTAGCATGAAAAGGTGCATGCTGCAATTTATAATGTTAATGAGATATGAGATGCACACATAAAAAAATCATTTGGTTCACACTGGATGTCTGTGAGAAGCACTCATTTTTAAATATCTGTATGTGGTTCACTAGCAGAGGTAATTGAGTTCCAACATATTTCTCCTTTGACTCCTTCTAGAAAAATGGTCTATAAAGTAAGAAACAAAGAAAATTACTTTTAAGGTACTGTGGTATTTTTTTAATTTGAGCCATAATGGAAACTTTTTGTCACTCTACCATTGTATTTTCTTTTAAGGGAATATTTACATACCCAAAAAGAAGCCCTCTCCATATTCGGAGATAAGTACTTTAATACAGCCACTTATGTTGTGTATTTAAGCAGGTGTTTTGCAAAAGAGCAAAATACTTGCTTGTAACAGGCTGTGATGACATGGGCATCCTGAGAATATAAATTTTTATGAAGAATAGGCCCCCTGGCAATTACAGATGTGTTAGTGACTTTCTGCTTTCACTGAGAATATCTCAAAATCCATTCACTCTGTGCATTTCTGGTTTGCAGGGGTTTTTAAATAGAAGAGAAGACATTTTACTTTCCTTCTATAAATTACAGTTTATTCTCGGAAGCCATTTCATGCCCTGCTTTTATTTATTTCTAATAATGCATTTTTTTGTCAGATTTCAAAGTGGGAAGAGATGAATTAAAATGCAGAGTCTCAGACCTTCTTCTTTTCTAATTCTTTTTTTCCCATGGTTGCTTACTTAGTGTTATAATTGTCAGGATATGTCGCATAGTTGAGAATTCAGTTCTCTGAAGTCACTGTAATCTGCCTTCTTCATTATGGTAAAGGTGCCACAGTTAACTCCCTCTCAAAGTCAAATTACCATGTTGTACTATTCAGTCATGATTTTGGACCTTGTCAACAAAAGTTTCTTCCACCATGTAGCCTGCCCATATCTTGTTCATAGTCAACTTTTCCCCTTGGGATTCATTTTCATCTATGGTTGCTGGATTAATTCCCAAGTCTTTATTATATTTTTTGAGACCTGTCCTCAGTTCTTCTGCATATATTGATGACTTGAATATTTTGTTGCCTCCTTTAGGCAGCGAATTTCCTCTTTGAGTGCATGGCCAACCTGTAATCCTGAACTCCTTGACAAAGACTGCCTATTTCTTGACTTATCTCTACCTTTTTAGGTAATTTCTGTTTATTTCATCCAAAATTCTGTGCTTTTGGCCCCTAGACGGATCTGTCTCTTTCCAACATGCTTTCTTGATGAATTCAGTCACTCTCTTCATAAAGCTATGAAAGTGATGGAACAGAGAAGTGCAGTGATTTTTTTTTATTTTGTGGGAGGGGAAAGAATTTATTTGCTGAAAAAAATTAAATTTCTGGCAACTCAGAGCTGTTTGTAACTTTAGTTTCAAATGTGTGAACTAACTGTGCCTGAAGAAACATTTAGAAATATTCAAAAAGCACTGCCATTGGCTTTTTACTAACTGATAAGGCTTTTTTCTAACAGATAGCTCAGCTGTCTGAGGTGACTTGGAAGTAGAGGAGAGAAAAGCTCTGCCCCACTGCAGGAGCTGCTGTTTGACTTCACGAGGTCAAGGAGGAAAAGCAGCACTAAAAGAAATACAGTGGCCTTGTGGTTGGAATTGAAGTTCCTGTTATCACTGAGACCAGCATTAACAGCAGAGCAGGTTAAGAAACCCATCCTCAAATGTCATATGATGTCATGATTTTTACAGATGTGACAGAAGGAATGTCAGCCTGCACAGACAAACATGTGCTGATCTGAACTCGGGTCTTCCATGACCTGGGGGAATAATCTAACCACTCTGACACTGGATAAGAAGGGAGACAAAGCAAACTGGGATCTTCTTAAACACAGGACTCTGGAGGATAAAACAAGCAGTCACAGGGTTTATTAGCAGTAAAATAACATTTGGTGAAATGCATCCCAGTTGTATTCACATTCTTGCTTTTTTAAGCACTGTGTACATTTATAACTTCTGTCCATGGCGAATGTACAGCTTAACTGACAGGAAAATCAGAAGGTGAAAAGGAAAATAGAGGCACAAACACTGCAAATTGTGTTGCTGAAAGATGGAAGCAGCAGAAAGGTTTCAGTTGTTTGTCACAGCTAGTGCCCATCCTTCCAGGCAGCATTTGACCACTCCTCTTTAGTTATCTTCTTATGTTCGTAATACATCCCACATAAACTTTTCATTTGCTCTTTCCTCCCGCAATTCCACCTCCTTTGATTGCAAAACAGACTCCTAATATTATACAAAGATGCATTTTGTGATACAATAATGATTTAGTTGTGATATAAAAATGATGTCAGAAATGTCAGAAACTTATGGACATTAAAAATATTAAAAAGTTAGTGGATCATTAAATGAGATTAGTTCAACTCTGCACTTTTGCATAATATTTGACAATGTTTGTAACCCCCATGCAGTTTGGATATTCATAACATATCTCTGTGCCTCAAATGATATGCTTGCCTCTCACACCAGCTGAAAGTGTTTGTCCTCCAGATGCCACTCCTGATGTCCACACCTGAGCCTTGTAAAAGCTACTGCCTTTCCATTCTGGATGCCCCATTGCCTTTGCTCAGTGCTGGCCACAGAAACAATGAAATCACTTTCAGTATTCCCAGGCAGAGAGGAGGGAACATCAGTCTTAGTCACTGAGAATGAGGAGGTTGCATTTAAGATGTTGGTTCAAGAAAAACACAGAATAAAATGACATCTATCAGTGAAGATGAAGGGAGCCTATTTCTGCCCAACACAAAGATAAAACCATGAACAGTTCATACCTTTCTGTAAATGACACCCACAGGACTCATTTTTCCCATTCCCTGAGAATATTCTGAGGGTCAATGAAGTGCAGTGCTACCATCTATACTGCCATTAAACTGGTACACATCAATTAAAAAAATTAAAAAATTGACCTATGATTTTCCATGGTTGCTTTTCCTTGTCCACTGGGCCAAACAACATCATGTCTGCCCTTCTCCTCCCACTGCTCCTCTTCGTCCCCCTCCCCACTGTCCCTCACAGAAACGTCTCTTCAGGTTCCTTTTGGACTTGGCAATTCTCTCAAAGGGGCTAGCTAGGGCTGTATGCCAGTTTGAGGGTAATCTTAGACAGCATTCTGCTTTAAAATACACAAAATCCGTGCTTATGTAGCATAAGAACTGTACTTTAGCAGGCTGGAGACTATAGAATAATGTCTGAGTGCTACATTTGAAAGTGATTGCAAGTATTTCAACTTGTGTTGAATTTATTAAATTTATTAATTTTTTCCAGTGGTGCAAAATCCATCCTCCTGGTTTGTTTGGATTATTGACTCTACAGTATTTTCTCTGATCACTCACCTGGTTTAAATATCACAAAAAAAGCTTTTCTGCAGCTTCTATCTGCTGTGCCTCTTCCCTCCACACCGATTAGATATTTTTCTGTGCTTGTTTCCAGAATAAAGGAGCTCCTCTGAAATTGCCACAGTGTTTGAATTTATGGACCTACTCTTTTATATTACTTGCTGCCAGTGATGTCTCATGCTTGATCAAAGGTGACAGCTGCATTCTTCAAAGGGACAATTGTGCTCAAGACATTCAATAGGTGTTAAGTGAGCAGTTGTTATCTATGATACTGCTGGTGGCCAAGACCTACCAAAACAGTAGAGGTGCTGTTAGTGCTGCTCATCTTGCCTGCTGCAGCAGTTGGCAAGCACTGCCAGCCAGCAGGGAATGGTTATGGTGAAGGAGACCCAGTCGGGCATGCTGTAATTTACATCTGATTGATGAATGCATGAAGAGTGTGGAAACACCAATTAGAAATAAAATCGTGGCTGCTAAGGATTTTGGATGTGCTTATCTTACCCTCTGCTCCTGAGGATAACCCAGAAAACTTGGAAGGTCTGACAGATAAAAGAAATTCAAAAGGCGGACTCTGTGTGCATCCACAGCTTAATTTGGATTGCATTGCAATGTTTGTAATGCTTTGCAAACTGTATTACAAAATGTTTATTTTGCAAAATTTTTACTCAAGTTTGAAATGAAAATTTAACTTTCAAGTAAGAGTGGAATTATAAATCATTTATATTCTCATTCTAAGCATGGTTCCTGATTATAATAATTATCTAAAACTAACTTTTGATATGCTTTCAAAAATTTTTATTCAGCTATAATAGAAACTCGAGATAAATTTGGTATTTCTTTTTTAGAATGCACTGCTTTAAAATATATCAAAATAATTTTTCAGATTTTCCATGCTGAGTGAAACAGCCTTACTTTAACATTTTGTCCTTAAGCCAGTACTGCCAGTGCTATGATTTTGATCCATATGACCTGCTTCTGAGTCTGAATCCTTCCTCTCCTTCTGTTTTTGTGTGTGTGTTCCCAGAAGTGATCGATGTCATTTATCTCGGTATAGAAGAATTGGAGCTGATATTGATTACGCTGTGTTAGATTTTGAAATTCCTTTGTAAATGTGTAAAGCCGGTGAACATCTACCATTCATCTACCAACACCTTAAAAGAATCATCCTTCCTCTGACCACATAATTGCTAAATTGTTCATGCAAAATGGCTAGAGGATATTCTGTCCCTTTTCCAGCAGGTTATCAGGGAAAACTTGCCAGAGAACATTGTGTTGTTTATATATGCTCCAGTTTAAGAACTCAAAGGTCAATAGTTGCCAAAAGCAGTTTCACTTAGTAACTTACTACTTTTCCCAAGCTCTGCAACCTGCCTCACCAGTGATCCTAATCATTTATTACTGAAAGTGTACATATCCAGCTCCTAGATCTCTACCCATAGGCAAGTAATCTTGGTTTACTGAAATAATCTGTCCACTTTCTAGTATAATTAATCATGATGATTAATTACCTGAATAAGCAAATATTACCTGTAAATACAATGAGCTTACATGGTAATGTTTTTGTTTCCTAACACTTCTTACTGACAGAATCTGCAGTGCACCTTGATTGACTGAAAGTTTTCCCTGGGCTGGATTTAGCCTTTTTTTTTTTTTTTATTTCCACAAAATATCGAAGAATTGCATCTTTTTTGGGTTGTTGGTTGGGGTTTTTTTTCTTTGTTTACTTGCTTGCTTTTTAAATAGAAAAAAACACCCCACTATATTAATTTTTCTAGATCATGAGATAGAGTGATACCAAATATTTAAATTGCATCTGCTTTCAACAGCTTAATTTTGTCTGCAAATGACTTATGACACCCTATTGATTTAAAGGAGTTGTTCCTGTTGCATGCTGATGGAATTGAAATGAAAATTAAGGTTATCTTTTCTCCTTTTTTGTCAAGGGTAGATTATTCTTTTATTTACAGGTTTTCCAATCTGTTGATTTAAAAGGAATAAAAAATAGATATTATTTTTCATTTTAACAGTCATTTTAAATGACACTTCCGGGCAGGAATTTCTGTTAAAGTTGATAGATTTTTGTTTAGCTAAAAGGTATTCCAAAGTGCTGATAATAGTCCTATCTTTGGCAAATACTGCTAATAATTCTGTTCATTTCAGAGGAGTTGTCCTTTTCTCCTGAACAGTTACCTTTGGTAATTCTGGTGTTTAGCTGAAGTTATCTTTTAGTCAAAACTGTCTAATAATTATTGCTCGAAACAACTCTGTGCAGAGAGTACCCAGGTGAAAAGATGAAGAACAGAACTTTGTTTTAAAAATTTTTAGCTTAAAAAGTTAAGTAATTCATGCTAAGTTACTTCATAAAAATCCAAGTAAAATTACCACGATGCTGAAATTTGCAGATGATTTGTATACATAACTTAGGGATTTTGGAATACTGAGATCTTCTTTAAATGTGTGTGTGTGTTAAACAAAATAATAAAAAGGCATCAATGCCCCCCAAACCAAACGGAAACTCAAAATTACAGAAGCCTTTATATTTTATCTAATGCTTACAAAGTAAATGTATGAATCTGTTGAAATAGACTTGGACTTTTCTTCTTCTATTTGTGATGGCATCATTTAATCAAATAATATAGTAAATGAACATTAGAGTGAAAAGGAACAAAAAGAAAACAAATGGACAATGATAGGAAAGCAGCAACTGCAGTACAAGAAATTAATCTAAGAAAATAAATAATTCAATTAACATGGAGCATCTGAAAGAAAAGAAATGAAACCAGATTGTCATCAGATCCTTTCTTGTCCCCAAAAGTTTGATACCATTTCTTTAGGGAATAGTTTGCAAATGATATATATAATATGTGTAACACAACCATAAACAGCCATGTAATTTGCCTCACTTACAATCTGTTCCATGATCTTTGTTCATCCCAGAGAAGAAAGAAAAGGTGCAGATCTTGAAACAGGAGGATGAGGAAATAAATCAGAGCTGCAGTTAATAAAACTGGTTTGGGACATTACAATTGTAAATGTTTGCCAGTTTTCCTTTGTGCATATTCCAGAATTTATGCTAACTCTGGCTTTTCAGTGTCTTTGTGGAATATTTGTTAATTCTTTTTAGCATAGGTAATATTATATATAGCAAATAAAGAAGGCAATCACTGGGAAATTGTGTTATATATATTAAAATCTAGATTTTTGTTCAAATATAGAACTATTGAAAGTAGTCTCCTTGTGACATGGGCAGCAGAGTATTTATCCTCTGCTTTTTCTTGGGCTTTGTTAGATCTGTTTGAGTGCCAATAAATGAACAGGATTAAGGAGAAACCCGTAGTGGAGAAAATTACATATCTGCAGTATTAACTGGTATATTCAGTGATGTTTACACTTTCTTTCACCAAACACATGTTATTCTTAGGTCAGTAACTCACCTGCACTTAGACTTTTATGGCTCTCTTCTTAGCTAAAATACAGTTTACTCTACAGTGTCTGTGAGAGGGAGGGAATATCTCCAATAAGTTGCTGTCAAAGTATGGGAAAACAAAATGCCATCATTTTTGTTGTCCTTGCTCCACTCCACTCCATCCAACCCCCAGCTGTGCATGGCCACCTGCCACTGCCCCCTACCTTGTCCCCTTTTCATTCCCCCTTCGAAGGTACATCTGGGAAATGATCACACAACGTGGTCCAGCATAATCTGGGCAGAAACAGGAGCAGCTCGGTGCGGACCTGGAGCCTCCAGAGGTGCTCAGCCCAGGAATGCTGCTCCTGACAAACCTCCCTGTGCCTCTTACAGGCTGCAGCAGCAATGCAGGATGTGAAGCTTAGCTGGGAATGGCTGAGGAGACCTTTTCATCATGTCATAGAATCTCTGCTATTTATGCCATTTAAATCCTGTTTCTCACTAGGATACAACTATGCTTCTTCTCTCCTCTTGCTTTGCCCATGCCCTCTCATCAAACAAAACAGTCAAGGCAATCAGAGTATTTATATAAAGTATATATATTTATATATAAAATATATAAAGGCTGATCTAGTGATAATATTGATTCTTCAGGTCTGTTTAGTGAAAAAGTAAAATATTTCTTGCAGATAGGGACATTCTGGAGCAAAAAAATGAAAATGGCAGCAGATAGTGGAAAATGGTCTTATCTGAGTACTTAAATGAATTCCATTTTAATACATATCTTAAATAATCCCTTAAAAAAAGTCCAATGATTGACCCCTTGCCTACATGCAAGGTAAAAATCAGCTCAGTTGATTTTTGATGATCGCATAAATGAGAAAAAAAACGCATCCCTTGTTTAGATTTATACATTATACTGTCTACATATATGCATAGTGATGACTGAACAGTCTTAAAGGATTAATACATATGAAAGTTCCTCATTTTTATTCTCAAATCATTAGTTTCTGTGAGATAGGAACAGAAAGAAAGCATTCAGTATAGAGCTGATTAAGCAAACAGTTTATTTATTGGTTTCCTTTGTATTTAAGTAGGATTTCCAGGTGTATTCTTGAAAATAAACCTACTTCTGTCAGAGAAAATGGTAAANTATAAAGGCTGATCTAGTGATAATATTGATTCTTCAGGTCTGTTTAGTGAAAAAGTAAAATATTTCTTGCAGATAGGGACATTCTGGAGCAAAAAAATGAAAATGGCAGCAGATAGTGGAAAATGGTCTTATCTGAGTACTTAAATGAATTCCATTTTAATACATATCTTAAATAATCCCTTAAAAAAAGTCCAATGATTGACCCCTTGCCTACATGCAAGGTAAAAATCAGCTCAGTTGATTTTTGATGATCGCATAAATGAGAAAAAAAACGCATCCCTTGTTTAGATTTATACATTATACTGTCTACATATATGCATAGTGATGACTGAACAGTCTTAAAGGATTAATACATATGAAAGTTCCTCATTTTTATTCTCAAATCATTAGTTTCTGTGAGATAGGAACAGAAAGAAAGCATTCAGTATAGAGCTGATTAAGCAAACAGTTTATTTATTGGTTTCCTTTGTATTTAAGTAGGATTTCCAGGTGTATTCTTGAAAATAAACCTACTTCTGTCAGAGAAAATGGTAAAATTTGTAAAATTTTTTAAAAATCAGCATTTGAACTTGAAATATTGGATTTGGTGCCATTTCAAGTAAAATTTTTGACCATATATCTGAATAAGATTCAGAAATTAATTTCTGCTTGGCCTCATATTAGAAAGAAAAATTGTAAAGCACGCTTATGATGTGAAAGCTGATTGAGTGTATACATGGATGCTGTAATTTTATGTTTTGCTTCCCCTCCAAAAAAGAAAAATGAGATAAAAAATGAGAATCTCTAACAGGCTAAAATGTAGCAAAAATAATACAGGCTTAAAGTATTTAAGAATATTTTTCTTAAGTAACAGAAAATGTTTTATACCACTGTAATGTTGAATACAGCATTAATTCTCTATGGCAAAACATACAAAATTCATGAAAAGAAAAAATAATGTGGTTGTCTTAACATTGTTGTTTTGTGCATATGCCTAGCAATAAAGGTATTTAAATACAATCAGTTTCACAAATATAGTCACATATATCAGCTTCTCAGCTTGCATATTTTAATGCAAACTATTCCATACTTTTGCATATTAATCCTAGGGGGGAAAATGCCATTTTTGTATGTTTGCATTAATGTTGTCATAATCATCTATCTGATCTGTCTTAATTGTCTCTGGGTACTGACCCAAAGAAGAATTGCCTTTTTGCAACATTTAAAGATTAATGTAAAAAGTCTTATCTTTTTTGGCCTGATGCACAATTAAAACCACTGTGGGAATAAAGGTCTTTGTCTGTGACAGCTACCTTGTCTCTGCTTGGATTCTGATTTTTTTAATTTGTCTTTTGCCCTATCTTCCATATCATGTTTCCACTTTGGTCTTATGCTCTGGCATCTCAAAATATTAATAAAATGTGCTTTCATAATACCTTTTACCTTCTTTGGAAATATTCCTGAAAAAGGCACAGCTGAGGAAGCAAGAGTTACCAAGGACTGGTAAATCCTCATTGATTTTCCTTGCTATTACTCTTTCTTTTCTGTCCCTACCTGAGTGACCTCTCAGTGTCTACTGGTGAAGTATTATTGTCGTTTATCATAGATTCATAGCAAGTAGGGCTGGAAGGGAGATAGAAAGAATGTTCAATCCCTCCTCCTACCCTGAGGCAGAACCAGCTGTATCTAAATCTTCACTGACAGATGTTTGTCTATCCCGTTTTTAAAAACATCCAATCTGGGGATTCCAAAAGTTCCCTAGGCAATCTATTCATTTACTTCACTGTCCTCACAGTGAGAGAGCTTGTTTCTTCTTTTGTATTTTCTAATATCTAAACTCAACAATAAGCTCCATATTGCAGCTTTCAGCATTATCCTCTCTTGCATCTTCAAAAAACATGGACAGCAATATGCAGTCTTCCTCCTTGAAGCCACCTTTTTTTATATTTGAAGATTAATATTTTAATATTAATACCAGCTTTTCACTTTTCTTATCATTAAGACACTTTGGAATTTGGTTTACCACTCTTGTACAACCCCATTTCCTTCCTTCCTTCCTT